>QRFJ01006415.1:0-51552 GCA_006176705.1 Cocos nucifera | reverse complement strand
AGAGTTTGAACGTATGTTCTGAACGTATATCTTAATTATGAACAAAGACAAACCCTGCACTTATTATTGGGCAAAATGTTTTGTAGTGTTATTACTTGTAATATTTGAGGGTGAAATTCTCTTAATCTAGAATAGCATTCCAACATTGCAAGGAATAAAGGTTTAGCTATCATCTTATTTATTCATGTGTGAGATTAGACGTGGTATACTCACTAGAGGTATTGAGCAGATACCAGTCTGATCCAAGTAAGAGCCACTGAAGGATTGTATAGACAATCCCTAAGTATTTGAAAAATACTAAGATCCAATAACTCAAATATGAAAGTACTGACTTAAAACATATGGATATTTTGATTTCAGTCAGAACAAGATGACAACAAGAGAATATTGACTCATACCCTAATTGTAGGAGCAATCTACTGAAAAGGTTTCAAGAAGAAAACTTTAGTCTATTCAGTTAGTAATGTAGAGTATATCGTGGCATATGATGCTGCCATATAAGCTATGTAGTTACTGAGGTTCATTAGCAGGTTGGGAGTGGCACCCTCCACCCATGATCCAGTCATATCGCAGCACTGGAGCCATAGCTTCGGCTAAAGAATCGAAGGACCAACATATTTTGCATCATTTTCATCTTAGATATTTGATCTGGGTGATGTCGATCTTTAGAAGATCAATGTAAAAGGAGAACTTGACCGACCCATTTGCTAAGACCTCGGAACTAAGGAGTTCTACGAACTCAAGTGAAAGATAGGATATTTAAATCATTCTGATTGGTTTTAGTCCAAGTGGGAGTTGTTGAAAAATATGTCCTAAAGCCAATCATCTAGGTAGTAGATGATTGAAATTAGTATATGAATTATCTAATAATAATAGTAATTTGACTATTTCATCATAAAAGTTCTATCTTTCTTAAATGAACTCCTAAATTATGATGAAATTCTTAGAACCATAATCAATCAATAAAGGAGGATTTATCGGATGGTTCTTAAATTTTTCATGACCAAATGATGAGTTATTAACAAGGATGATAACTTATCAAGTATAGGTCACCGTATGCTATATGCATTGGTTGTCCTCCTAATCAAGTGGTATGGAGATGCTGATATGGCATTTAGATGAGATGTAGGAGTACATCTGCACTGAACGTGACCAATATAGCACTCTACTATCAAGAGTAGCTTGCTGAGGCCAATGGGTATAAGTGTTCCTCCGATCTGAGATCGCCATAGTGACTTATCAGTAACTCACTGTACTTTGGTGCTGGACTACTTGTATTTCTAATATAGATGATGGAAGATTTTTGGATACAGTCAAGTACTTATAGAGTCAGTGTGTGAGTCAAGATGGGATTGACCACTTCTGATTAACTTCAGGAAGAGAATGTCTCGTTGTGTTTCAATTTAGCAAAACCTAGGCCTGGATAATCCTCGTGAGGTGTCACGAGATTTACAAAATTTTGAGATACAATAGAGATGACTTGTATGAGTGTTGATAGTATACTCAAAGTCATCTTGAGCATTATTGGTCATAGGGATGAATAATACAGTAACCATGGACCAGGGTTCTAAGAATATTGCTTTGCATACATTCGACCTATCCGGACGTCGGGAACCATTACTAGATGGTAACTTTGATTTGTTCAGAAATTAGTTTCTATGCTAGCAACTTAGGTTCGAACCTATGGGGTCACACACATTAGAGCTTATAACCTGATCGAATGGTTAATCGATGATTGAGAATCATTTCGAGGTCAAACATTCAATGCGATTGATGTTTGACCTAATGCAAGTGTTACAGGAGGATCGATTAGCAATTGGATTGCTAATTAGCTTAATTTGATTGAGCAATCAGACTGAGATCAATTCTAATTGAATTAGATTCAATTAGAATTAGTTTGAATTTAATTAGATTAAGTCTAATTGGTTTATTGGATAAGCCAATTGCAAGAAAAGAATAATTCCTTATTTGACTAGGACTTGGGTGCACCTGATTGACTTAGGATTTAAATCAGATTTAAATCTTGATTTAATCTAATTTAATTAAGCTTCTAGTTAGACTAAAATCATTCTTAATTAGATTGTATTTAATCTAATTTAAATAAAATTTAAATTAGGTTTAAAATAATTTTGACTTAGTTAAATAAGAGGAGTCCCAGTTGGACTGGGACTCTCTCTCTTTCACTTACGCCTAAGAAAGCCCATGCCATATTTTAATTCCATATTTTTTTCTATATTTTCCCATGCCTAAGAAATGATTTCCCACACCCCATTATCTCAGTAATTGAATTTAAATTTGATTTGGTCAAAATTAGAAGGAAGTTGGAAATTATTTCCTACTTGGAAGAGTCTTCTTTGATCCAAACTCCTCCCTCCCTTGTGCACCAACTCTACCCATGCCTATCTATCTTATTCAGCCCTTTTTCTCTTGATTTCATGCATAAGAATCAGTGGTTACATGAAAAAATAAGTGGGAGGGGTGTCCAAGAGTTGGACGCCCCATATAAGTCCTCCTTTGACTAGGTTTTGACCTAGTCTTGCAATATAAGGTGGACGCCTCTTATGAGATGGTTGGAGGATGTAAAAAATCTTATAAAAATCATAAAAGATCAGAGGAAAAGGAGGAGAAGATATGGAGGATTTGTGGCACCAAGATTCATGGAGAAGAGCCCTCAATTAAGACATCAAAGATTGATATCCTGAAGAGACAAGGTAAGAGAAGATTGTCTTCTCTTATATTTTTCTTTTATGTTTCTCTCTTCCTATTTTATTTATGATTTTTATATGATAAATATCTGAGAGAGAGAGAGAAAGAGGGCATGGGGTCTATGCTCCAAGGTGTTGGGGCATGGTGATCATTTTTGGACATGATTTAATCAAATCTTGATGCGAGAAGAAGAAGAGAAGAAGGTCTTCTCTTAGGATTTCTTTCAGAGCCCTTCTTCTCAATTTTATTTATGAGATTTTTATGAGAAAAATCTAATGGTGTGATATCTAGAAAATTAAGAAAAAATCTAGAGGAGAAGTTCTCCTCTGAACCTAGCATAATAGATATTTTCAGGACATCAATCGTTGACATCCTAAAGGAGAAGATTTGTCTTCTCCTAGGGGTTTTCATATGTATTTATTTCTGATTTATGGGAGATCTAAGGGTTGGATTCCTCCCTCATTCCTTCTTATGTTCTTTATCTCTTGAATTATCCAAGAGATCCAAAGAACATATATTTAATTAACCATTAGAAGGGATCCGTGAGAAGCTAGCACTTCAAGTGGATCTTCATTTGACGAACCTCCGATCTATTTTGCAGGTTCATGTGGATCACCTGTAGAAGCCGAATGCTTATGCAGCTACAAAGGCAACAACAGATTCAATTGTGGAGTTCTCAACCCATGCAAAGGTAAGAGATCTGATCTCTTGGTGATCTAGATGCAATCTAGGATTAGATCTAGAATTGTTCTAGATCTAGGTATTGATATGATCAATACCACTTATGATTAACTTAATTTCAGATTTATATTTGCATCATAACATATTATAGATCCTTGATGTAGGGTTTTGTAATTTGATTATATGCATGTTGTAGATTAAATAGTTTAATCAATGTCTTTCGTTACTCTATATTTCGAAAAAGTTTTGAAATCTATGCATGAAACCTTGCATGTTTTTCTTTCAGAGAGAAGAGAGGTTGAAGGGAGAAAAGAACTATATTCATTACCCCTCTGAAAGTCCTAATACAACCTATGTATTTATACATAACTATTAGGCTCATCCAAAAAACTTTCCTAGATAACCCAATACATGAAAGCAATCATCGAGCCCATAAATATATATATCACATGCTCTCATCCCCTAAATCTGAACTAGACCCATACATGAGTTAGCCTCCTTAAGACCCTATTGGACCAGGCTTTAAGACCTCTTGGATTAGTCCCAATCCAAGACCAAATAGAAAACCCGAAGGGTTTAGTTCGTACCCATCAAGCCGGCTTGACTGCATCTAGCCCAAAACCCAACTTCTATCTATTCGAGCCGGCTCGGCTACATGCCCGGAGCTGGCTCGACTGTGTGCTAGCCCCTATTCTTAGCTGATTCTCTTCCTTGGCTTTGGTCCTTTGCTCTACCTTATGGCCTAGGTCTCTGGAGCACCTTCCAAGCCCCTCAAGATCCTTACACCTGAATGTCGAGCTCCGTGCAGGGCTACACGCTGCCTTCACCTAGGATAACTCCTATCTTAGTCCTAGGACTCATGCCCATCCTAGACTCCTGGAGCCGACACTCTGGCTCCTCCTATGGCCTCCCAAGGCTTGGGAGCACCACACCAGATCCAGCAATCTCCACCTTGGTGCGCCTAAGCCTTGGCAAACCCCTGGCAATGCCCTCCTACACGATCTTGCTGTCATTGTGCACTCTGACAGCACCTTATGCAAACATTGCCTCCATTAATCCTCTTTGGTTGTTGTGAACTCTTTGAGGCCTTTGGGATGACCATCTCTACCGCTGAAGATCTTGGCTTGCTTTTATGCTCCACCCTAAAAATTGTAGGCATCCTTCTGCTTGGTAGCTGCATCACCTAGTTTGGACTTTCTTGGAGAATCTACAGCAATCCTATGTCGGCACCCGCTGCATACCTTGACATGGTCTCCTCAGAAGTTCGCCTATTCTTCCGCACGTGTTGCTCCACCTAAAACTATGCATCTTCGGTGTTGGTGCTAGGATATTGGTCCTCCTGCACTCCTCCGCTCTGAACTCGTGTCACATCTCCATAGGTGAAGCCACCTCTGTCCGATGCTCCATCAAAACCAAAGTCCATCTAATGCCATAGAAGCTGACTCTATAATCGAGTCCTCTGAGGACAACCACTCAACACTACACTACTGAGCCTACTGTTGCATCTTGGACACCATTTCTGCCCTTCGGATCCTCTTCACTCTATAGATCTATCCGAAGCCATCTCAGATACCTCTATAACCTGCAGGCACCTCCGAAACCAAAGTGCTCATCTAACTCTTTTGAATCAGCAACTGAACCCTAAAAAATTTCATCCTAACCTTCTCCTCTTTTGCCCGTGCACTAGCCATTATTTCAGTTACACCTGGAGGAACTACAGCTCAAACCCTGTCCTAGGCTTAGACCCACCTATGTCATCTCGAGGCTCCTGAGGCTCTCTGGCTGTCCCTGAGACCTGCTTTCGATCTCTCTAAGATGCCTTCTGATACTCTCTATTGAGATACCTCCCTCGGTTGCTGCACCATCGAGCCTCTTTCAACCCTATGCCTCAAGAAAAGCGCTACTGCAGCACTCCAGCGCTCCCTATCTCATCTCTGCACCACCTTCTCATAGATATTTGGGTCCTTTTTTGCTATGCACAACCATCCTCCACTTGAATTGTGACTCTTTCTGGTACTCTTATAGAAGAAACCTAATCTTGGACACTCCTGACTGCCTGAGACCTCCTGGCTCTCCCTGAGACCTACTCTCAGTCTTCCTGAGAAGTCCCTAACACTCGCTGCTGAGATACCTTAATCGGTTACTACACTACCGAGCCTCTCTCAACTCTTGTGCCTCTAGGGAAGTGCTACTGCAGCACTCCAGTGCTCCCTAGTCTTGTCTCTGCATCGCTCTATAGCCGTCCAGCCCTAATCTACTGGACCACCATGGATCATCCATCTCCATCACCCCCAAGGCTTCACAAATCCATGCTTTGGTTGAACAACTGAATACATCCCTGACTACTTTCCTACCTTCCTACAATCGAAGAACGTATAGTTGCTTCTTCAGCCTTCCATCAACCATTAACCCTTGGAAAACCTCTCTTCAGTAGCCCCACATTGTCCATCTTCCTAGAGAATCCTAATGCTCTCTACTGAGATACATCCCTCGGCTACTGCACCATCGAGCCTCTCTCAGCCCTGCATCTTCAGGAAAGTGCTACTGTAGCACTCCAGCACTTCCTACCTTGTCTACCATCATAAATCTCGATCAGCAAATCATGCACCCAATCCTTCCACCCCAAAAAAATCCTTTCCATTAACCTCTCAGCCTCCACCTTCAACTCCCTACTCCCAGTTGGCCAAACCACAACAATAACAAAGGTAGATCTGAGACATACCATGGAATCCTCGTGTAGATTTCTAATTTCTTTCTATATGACTTCTTCTTCGCTTTCACGCACCATCAGACTTTGATACTAATTGTTGGAACAATCCAGTATCACTTTGATACCAAACTATTATCATCATGGTACAGCTTGAATGCCAATTATCCTAACATCACAAGTCCTAGTACCATGTAGCGGAAACCCCTGATCTTTAGCATAGACTTGAAGGAACTTATGATGTTCTTTAAGATAGCGTATCATAGATCCATCACCTAGATCTATGCTGGGGCACCTCCCTCCTTGGGCTTGAGGGAGGTGCCCCCTCTCTCTAGGGCTTCTTCAAGAACCTAGGGCAACAACACTAGATTGAAGAGAGAAGAGAGGTTGAAGGAAGAAAACATATGAATTGATTGCTCCTCTGAAAATCCTAATATAATCTATGTATTTATACATAGCTATTAGGCCCGACCAAAAAATTCTCTTGGCTAACCCAATACATGAAAGCACTCATCGAGCCCATGTACATATATCTCACATGCTCTCATCCCCTGGATCTGAACCCAACCCATACATGAGTTAGCCCCCTTAAGATCCTATTGGACC
The DNA here is from genome assembly GCA_006176705.1 of Cocos nucifera. Lineage (NCBI taxonomy): Eukaryota > Viridiplantae > Streptophyta > Magnoliopsida > Arecales > Arecaceae > Cocos > Cocos nucifera. Next base: position 44,852 of record QRFJ01006415.1, on the reverse strand, counting down.
AGGCCTTAAGACCCCTTGGATTAGTCCCAATCTAAGACCAAATAGAAAACCCGAATGGTTCAGTTTGCACCCATCGAGTTGGCTCGCTCAGGAGCTGAGCCGACTCGACTGCATCCAGCCTGAAACCCATCTTCTGTCTGCTTGAGACAATCAGCTCGGTTGTGCCCCGAGCTAGCTCGACCTTAGCCTGAGCCAGCTCGACTGTGTGCCAGCTCGGCTGTGTGCCAGCTCCTATTCTTGGCTGATTCTCTTCCTTGGCTTTGGTCCTTTGCTCCATCTTGTAGCCTAGGTCTTTAGAGCACCTACCAAGCCCCTCAAGGTCTTGACACCCGAACCTCGAGCTCCATACAGGGCTGCACGTCACCTTCTTCAGGACACTCCCATCCTAGCTCTGGGACTCATTACCATCCTAGACTCCCAGAGCCGACACCCTGGCTTATCCTATGGCCTACCAAGGCTTGGGAGCACCACACCAGATCCTATAGGTAGCATAGGAACAAATTGTTGCACCAATCGTAGTGACCATCTAGCAATGGTACCCGATGGTCGGATAGATCGAATATGTAGAATAACATCCTTAGAATCCAAGTGGATATAGTTTTCATATAATTCATCCTCTTGATTAAAATATTTGTAGGACACCTCAGAATTCAACCATCAACTCTGATTAAGCTATCCACATTTTATTTCAAAATACCAAATCCATCTTATGGATTACCCTAGCCAAGGTTTGCTATATTAAAATACAGTGATACATTCTTCTCCAACTCTTGGAGTGATCGATTCTATCTTGATCACACACTAATTTTGCAAGTACTTGACTGTGCCCAGAAGCCTTCCGTTACTAAATTAGAAATTTAGTTAGTCCGGTACCAAAGCATAGTGAGTTGCTTGCATGCCACTATGGTGATCTCAGGCCTAAGGGATACTTATATCTATTTTTCATCAGAGACATTCTTGATAGTAGAATGCTCTGGAGTTGGTCATGTTCAATGATGATGTACCCTTATATCTTAGCTGGATGCCATACCAGTGTCTCCACACTCCTTGGTTAAGAGGATAATGAACTTATATGACGCATAGCGACCTATGCTCGATAGACGCTATCATCTTAATTAATAGCCTATCATTTGGTCATGAATAATTTTAAGGACTAATCGATAAATCCTCTCTTTATTGAACCTAAATAGTCCTATGGACTTTATCACAATAATGGAGTTCGTTAGAAGATGAAAACTTATGATGAAAATATCAAAAATTTATTTTATTTATTAATAAATCAATTATAATTATAATATAGCTCAACCATTAATAGGCTAACGATTGGCTTTAGGACATATTTTCCAATAACTCCCACTTATCTTAAAGCCACTTGGCACAGTATCTAATACCCATCTTCGACTTATGGTTGTTGAACTTCTTTATTACCAGGGCTTTAGTGAAGGGGTTGGCCAGGTTCTTTTTTTTGTCAATCTTCAGAAGGTCGACATCACCTCAATCCATGATCTCTCGGACTAGGTGGAAGTGATGCAATATGTACTTCATCCGCTGGTGTGCCTTGGGTTCCTTCACTTGAGCAATGGTACCGGTGCTATCACTGTAGAGCAGGACTGGGCTATTAAGGAAGGGTGCTACTCCGAGCTCGATGATGAATTTTCTCAGCCACACAACTTCTTTCGCAGCATCTAATGCTGCAATGTACTCCACTTCACAAACAGAGTCTGCCATAGTATACTGGTTGGAACTCTTCCAGCAGATGGCTCTACCATTTAGAGTAAAGATATAATCCGATACGCTTCTGCTATCACCATAGTCAGACTAAAAGCTGGAGTCAGTGAACCCCACAAGTTTCAGATCTGACTCGCCATAAACCAACCATTGGTTCTTAGTATTTCTTAAATACTTAAGTATGGCTTTAACCACTTTCTAATGATTTTTTGTAGGATCAAATTGATATCTACTCACTACTCCTAGTGAGTATGCCACATTTGGTCTCGTACATGTCATGGTATACATAATAGATCTCACTACTGAAGCATATGGGACTTTACTCATACGCTCTTTCTCTTCAGGAGTTGTTGGACAATCCTTCTTAGAAAGAGAAATTCTATGGCCTATCGGAAGATAGCTCTTTTTAGAATTTTCGATGCTGAACCTCTTCAGTACGGTATCTATGTATGTGGATTGGGATAATCCAAGCATTCTCTTTGATCTATTCCTATAGATCTTCATCCCTAGGATGTAGGATGCTTCACCCAAGTCCTTCATGGAGAACTGTGATAACAATCAAACTTTTATTTTCTATAGTGCAGGAATGTCATTCTCGATTAAGAGAATATCATTCATGTATAAAATAAGGAATACCACTACAGGACCATTTGTCCATTTGTAAATGTCGGGCTCTTCTCCATTCTTAACAAAGCCATATGTTTTGATCACCTTATCAAAATGCATGATCTAACTCCGAGATGCCTGCTTCAATCCATAAATGGATCTCTGACACTTGCACACCTTAGACTCATCTGTGGATGTGAACCCCTCAGGTTGTATCATATATACTTTTTCAGTTAGCTCTCCATTCAGGAAGGCTATCTTCACATCCATCTATCAGATCTCATAATCCAGAGGGGCAGCTATCGCAAGCATTATTTGAATGGATTTGAGTATTGTCACAGAAGAGAATATCTCATCATAGTCAATACCATAATGTTGATGATACCCCTTGGCAACCAGATGGGCTTTATAGGTCTCTACCTTTCCGTCTGTGCCCTTCTTTCTTTTGAAGACCTATTTACACCCAATGAATTTAACTCCTTCGGGTGGGTCAACCAATGTCCATACATCACTGACCTTAATGGATTCCAATTCGAATTTCATGGGCTTAAGCAATTTCTCAGAATAAGATCTCTGCATTGCATCAATATAGGTGATAGGATCCTCATTGTTCTCATCGAGTTCGATGGGATCACCTTCTCAGATCAAGAAACCATAGTATCTATCCAACTAATATGGTACTCTATCAGATTGCCTTAATGATGCAGGTACATTGGGCTCTAGATCTGATCTAACCAAAATTGACTCAGATTCAGCTACTGGTGTCGGTCTTTCTACCTGTTGAACTTCATCAAGTTCAACATTAGAGGCAATAGTTCTTTCATCAAGGAACTCTTTTTCTAAAAAGATTTTCTTAAGACTGATGAACATCTTTTATTCTTTAGTATGGTAGAAATAGTAATCTTTACTTTCTTTAGGATACCATATAATGTTGGAAATATGCGCTCTTTCCACATGGATCAGCATGGCCGTCGGTGATTAGCCAAGCAACAAGGAAGTACTTCTTAGAGATCTCTGTGGAAGCATGATCAAATAAATCAAGGAATAGAGAAGAAGAGAAGAAGAGATTTCTAGAAGAAAAGAATTTTTTATTATGTATATTTCAGCACTCTTACAACCTTGACCTATTTTCAGTATATATACTTTACAAAGGATCAAGCCTAAGCTCATAGAAAAACTCTCCAAACCCAAACAACCCATGTACATAAAATAATAATCCATAAAAACTAAGCTGGCCTAGTTTCAGACTGAGCCGACTAACCTGCGACTGGGTTGGCTCAGTCCTAGACTGAGCCGACCTAGTTGTGTATCATGCCAACATTCCAAAAATGCTACTTTCTATCTAGATTTTCCTCTGAGACCTAGCCGATCCAGTCTTGAACTGAGCCGACCCAGTTTTCAACTGAGCCGACTCAGTCTCAGAGTGAGTCGGCCTAGTTTCTGAACTTTACTATTGAGATTGATTCTTTATTCGGCTCGCTCCCATCTTCCCATGATCGATCTTCTCATGTTTCCAAGACTTGCAAGTGCCACTTCTGAGCTCACATTCTCCACCTTGGTGCTTCCAAGTCCTTGTGAACTCATCTCTTCTCAACAGATCCATCCATGCCACACATCTCTGAAAGCTATCTCTAGAGAGTACCTTCGTGAGTGCATCAGACTGATTCTCCTTGGTATGGATCTTCATCAGTTCCACTTCACCATCCTCCACCAGCACTCTGATCCCGTGGTACCTCACATCTATATGCTTTGTGCGTGCATGATAGAATGGGTTCTATGCCAACAACAGAGCACTCTGACTATCACTAAATAGTATAATCTTGCTTTGCTCTACCCCCAACTCATCAATCAGCCTCCTAAGTCAAAGAGCTTTCTTTGTAGCCTCCATTATCCTAATGTACTCGGCCTCTATGGTAGACAAGGCCGTGATTGGCTAAAGGATTGATCTCTAAGACACCGATCCACCATATATGCAGAAGAGGTATCCAGTAGTAGACCTTCTTGTATCAAGATCACCAGCAAAATTTGCATCAACAAATCCTTTCAGAGGACTTGAACCTTCACACATCTTCATAGATTATTCTGCAAATCCTCCCGGCTACCCACCAAATACCAAACCATAATCCCTTGTTCCATGCAAATATCTCAATATCCATTTCAATGCTTTCTGATGTTTCTTGCTAGGGTTGCCATGTATCTACTAACCGTGCTCACAGCATGTGCTGTATCTGGTCTACAGCACACCATAGTGTACATCACACTGCTTACAACATTTGCATAAGGGACTCATTCCATGTACACTTTCTCCTCTTCTGATTGGGGGCACTATAACTTGGAGAGAGACATATGGCTTGGCAATAGCATCTCTATAGGTTTGGCCTTCTCCATCCCAAGCCTCTTCAGAATCTTCTGGACATAATTTTCTTATGACAAATAGAGCACTCCTTTGCACCTAGCTCTGCAAATCTCCATTCCAAGAATTTTCTTAGCTGAACCCAAATCTTTCATCTTAAATTCAGATGATAATGCTCTTTTCAACCTTTTCACAGCATCCATGCTTCTACTGACTATGAGCATACCATCTACATATAATAATAGGTATAGGGTATCTTCCTTATTTACATTCTTGACGTAGACACAACAATCATGTTCACATCTGCTGAAACTCAGGCTCAAGACAAAGCTATCAAACCTTTGATACCACTGATGAGGAGATTATTTCAAGCCATACAAAGACTTTTTGAGTAAACACACCTTTTCTTTCTATCCTATCTCTATGAAACCATCTGGTTGCTTCATGTAGATTCTTTCCTCCAAAGTCTCATAAAGAAAGGTTGTCTTCACGTCCATCTATTCTAATTTCATGTTATGCTATGCCACCAGTGATAGCAAAACTCGAATAGATGTATGATGCATCATAGGAGAGAAAATTTCTATGTAGTCAATTCCTTCTCTTTGTGAGTATCCCTTTGCTACCAGCCTTACTTTGAATCTGACTCCACCTTGTTCTGAAGGTGCTTCTTTCTTTGTGAACACCCACTTTGAGCCAATAGGTCGAGCACCCTTTGGAAGATCTACCAATTGCCATGTTTGATTCTTCTCAAGTGATTCCATCTCCTCCATCATGTCCTGCATCCATGAATCATGATCCTCACTCTCCATGGCCTCTGCATAATTCTTTGGATCTCCATTAGCAGTGATAAGTGCATAGAAGATAATCTCATCAATACCATATCTGACCGATCTCCTAATAGTATGCTGGGGCTTGTGCAAAGCTACTCCTACTAGCACATCTCTACCTGATGTTTGTGGCTGCTCCTACACATCGATCTAAATTGTCGACCCTCCATGCTAATTTTCAATCTGAGATAATACTTTTCTACCCAGCTCCAACTCAATAGGAATACTCTTGTAAGTGGATGTAACCTGCATGCCATCATTGTCTGACTGGCCACCACTGTTCACCTTTGTTTTCCTAGTTCCATCTATCCCAGACCTCCTCAAGATGCTTTTCTCATCAAAGATAATGTCCCTACTAATCACTGACTTTTGTGCTTGAGAGTTCCACAACAAGTACCCTTTGACTCCTTATGGGTATCCTATGAATGTCATATTTTGAGATTTTGGATCCAATTTGCTCCTCTCGATTGCCTCCACATGTGCAGAGATTGTGTAACCGAAGATTTTTAGGTGGCCAAGCTTCACCTTCTTTCCACTCCAGATCTCTTCTGAAATGCCTTCATTCAGCTTATAATGAGGAAACCTATTCATAAGAAAATAAGAAAAAGTTAGAGCATCATCCCAAAAGGACTTTAGGAGTGATGTTTGCAGCCTCAAACTCCATGTCTTCTCGATTAGTGTCCGGTTCATCCTCTCCACAATACCATTCTGCTTGGGAGTCATCCTCACCGTGTAATGACATTTGATGCCATTTTTCTCATAGTACCTCCTGAACTCCAGGCTAGTATACTCCCCTCCATTGTCCGACCTCAGACACTTTACCTATCTCCCTGACTCCTCTACTTTAGCTCTCCAGGATCTGAATCAGGCAAATATCTCTAATTTTTTTTTATTAGATAAATCCATATCTTCCTTAAGAAATCATTAATGAAAGTAATAAAGTATTTTGCCTCACCTCTAGCCGATATAGGAGCTGGTCTCCACACATGCGAGTGCACTAAATCCAACACTCTCTCACTACGCATGGTACTTCTGGCAAACTTCATCCTTTGCTATTTGCCAAAGATACACAGCTCATAAAGATCTATGCCCTCCTTCTTCAGGGCTAGGATCATACCTCCTCTACTTAGTTCTGTGAGCCCACGGTCACTTATATGACCCATCCGATAGTGTCACAGTCGATATAAAATCTGCTTCTCCTGTGCCGCTACTAGCACCTCTGCACTATCATTTACCATTGAGCCTTCCATTCTGTAAAGATTGTTGCTCAGTCTTTAACCTCTCATCACCACCAAAGATTCCTTGGAAATTTTTAGACATCCACTCCCAGCCTAGCTACTAAAAGCATAACCCTCCTCCTCCAAGTAACCTAAAGAAATTAAATTCTTTTTCAACTCTGGTACATGCCTGATATTTGATAATGTATGAATGATCCCATCGTATATCCTCACCTTGATACAGCCAATTCTAGCTACTTTGCATGGATGATCATGTCCAAGACTGATACTTCCACCATCGACCTTCTGGTAGATAGCAAACCATTTTTGATGAGAAGTATAGTGGTGCAAGCATATTGAATCTAATATCCACATAATATTGCACTCTGTGGATCCATCTAATACAACTAGTAGGTCTTCTCCACTGCTCATAGAAGTTATATCATCTCCCTTGTTGGCCTTTCTTTTTTTTGATTTCAAAAGGGGACAATCTCTCCTCAGGTGTCTAGAATGATGATATTTATAATATTTCAATGTCATCTTCCTCTGATCGCGAGACTTTGACCTATCCTTGGATTTTTCTCTTGTCTTCTCCTTTGATCTTCCCTATCTTTCGTTCACAGTCAAGATCTCAGACTTAGGATCACCCTTGTAGATCTTCTCCCTTTGCTCATTTGATCTGAGCATACTAACAACCTCTTTATAGTTTAAGATCTCCTTTTCATGAACTAAAGTTATTATGAGACCATCATACGAACCTGAAAGAGAACATAATAGCAGCAATACCCGATCCTCCTCGTCAATCTTTACATCCAAACTCATCACCTTAGAACACACCTAATTGAACCTTTGGATATGTGTAACAAGATCTCCACCTTCGGACATCCTCAGACTATACAGTTATTTCTTCAACCATAGCTTATTCATCATGTTCTTCCCCATGTATGTGTTCTTTAGTCTCTCCTAGAGCCCCTTTGTCGTAGTTTCTATGCAAACCTCAGGCAAAACCTGATCGATCAAGCACATCCAGATTGTGCTAAAAGTAATTTCCTCTAACTTTTTCTAATCCTCATCACTGATCTTTTTCGATCTTTCTTTTATCAAGACCTTGCAGATCCTCTGCTAAACCAACAAGTCCTTTACTCTTTGCTGCCACAGGATAAAGTTTTCCTTGCCATCGAGCTTCTCAAAATCCATCTTGAATCAACTTGATCCCATGACTTCAAACATGTCAAGAATAGATCTCTAACATCCTTCATGATCACACACCAATAAAACTATCCATCATAGAAGATCTAACTAGCCCTAGATCCTCTTTCCAAACTTCTATATCACTGTTCCTCCGTGTAAACAATCTCCACCTTAATCTAGAGACAACCATGAAGCAAACTAGAAGTTTTAGGATAAAATCTGATGCAACAGATTCTGGATGTAGTAAATCCTAGGTGTCTTTCTTTCTTCCATGCAACACCGCTTTGATACCAAATATTGGGAATATGCGCTCTTCCTACATGGATCGGCATGGCCGTCGGTGATTAGCCAAGCAATAAGGAAGTACTTGTTAGAGATCTCTATGAAAGCACAATCAAATAAATCAAGAAATAGAGAAGAAGAGAAGAAGAGATTTTTAGAAGAAAAGAGCTTTTTATTCTGTATATTTCAACACTCTTACAATCTTGACCTATTTTCAATATATATACTTTACAAAGAGTCAAGCCCAAGCTTATAGAAAAGCTTTCCAAATCCAAACAACCCACATACATAAAATAATAATCCACAAAAGTTGAGTCGGTCCAGTTTTAGACTGAGCCGGCTAACCTACACTGGGTTGACTTAGTCCCAGATTGAGCCGACCAAGTTGTGTACCGTGTCAATAGCCCAAAAATGCTACTTTTTATCTGGATTTTTCTTTGAGACCTAGCGAATCCAGTCCTGGACTGTGCTGACCTAATTTTTAACTAAGCCAGCTCAATCTTAGAGTGAGCCAGCCCAGTTTCTGAACTTTACTATTGAGACTGATTCTTCTTCTAGCTTGCTCCCATCTTTCCATGATCTATCTTCTCATACTTTCAAGACTTGGGAGTGCCACTTCAGAGCTCACATATAAATACACACTTATCAGACTGGGGTTCAAGCTTATATGTATGCAAACGTTTGACATAGGCCAGACAACTCCAAACTCATTAGTGAGAGAGTGTAGGCCTACACCCAGTCCATATCTCATATGGAGTCTTTGCGATAGATTTACTCGATATATTGTTCAATATATAATATGCAATCTTAAGATCATAACTCCAAAATGAAATAGGTAGACTAGCAAACCCCATCATGGATTGAACCATGTCCAACAAGGTTTGATTTCTTCTTTTCGATACACCATTATGTTGTGGTGTCTCATGAGGAGTCCACTGTGAGAGAATCCTATTCTCTCCTAGATATGTCAAGAACTCACTAGATAGATATTCACCTTCTCAATTCAATCGAAGAGTTCTAGTATTCTTCCCAGTTTGTTTTTCTACTTCACTTCAGAATCTTTTGAACATTTCAAATGAATCCGACTTATGTTTCATTAGATAAACATATCCATACATGGATGGATCATCTATGAAAGTGATGAAGTAGAAATATCCACATCTGGCACCTATGCTCATTGGTCCACATACATCAGTATGTGCTAGACCTAAGAGCTTAGTAGCTCTCTCATCTTTTTCAGTAAAAGATGACTTGGTCATTTTTCCAAGAAGATAGGACTCATAGGTTGGAAGTGATTCATAATTACTGACTTTGAGGATTTCCTCTTCGGTCAACCTGTTTATTCTGTTCTTATTAATATGACCTAGTCTATAGTGCCATAGATAGATATCAGAGACATTATCTAATCTACTAGGATATTTTCTAGAAGTGTACATTACACTCATAGGCTGTGATAAAATATAAATATTATTTTTTTATTGTCCTTGCATTATTGTAAGATCATTCATAATGATATCACAATAATCTTTCTTTATAGATAAATGATAACCATCTTTGGTCAAAAGGCCAACAGAGATTATATTCATTAAGAAAGGACAATAATGACACTCATTTAAGAAAACGATATTAGTATTGAGAATAAGTTGAACTATTTTCATAGTTAGAATTGGAACAGATCTTCCATCTCCAACATTCAGGAATCGCTCATTATTTTCAAATCTTCTACTAATTTGAAGTTCTTACAATGTATTGCTAATATGGACTGGACTTCCGATATCCAATACCCAAGTAGAAGTATCATAAATAGAAAAATTATAAGGTGTTATCATATAACATCCTTGATCAGCAACTTCTTACTTATCTCTCTTATTCAGCCTATTGAGGTCATGAAAATCAAGATATTGAGGACAGTTCCTCTTCCAATGCCCCTGCTCTTTACAACACTCTGCCTGATCTAGGTTATTCTTAGACCTTATGTTTAATCTGGGCATAGAGGCCCCAACATGAACCATTTCATGCTATTGAACAATATTCAACTTTTGATACTTATTATCGAAGTTAGATTTCATAAGTTTATCATTGTCTAATAGTGAATGGAGTAACTAAGGTTAGGATTTAACTACATAAAGGAGAACCAAAAGCCTAATTAGTAATTGATTCATTGAACCTAAAGATTTGAACTTTAATCAAAAGATTTTCTCCACTATTTTATTCAAATTGGTAGCCTCTACCTCCAATTTGAGAAATTATCCTAATTTCTTAGTTGGTACTAGAATCCGCATAGACTGCACATAAGCCCAACTATGATTGGTCAACCCATGTACATCTAAGGATAGATTCATAACTAATTATTTCTCTAAATAATTTTTAGTAATTTTATTTTGCCTCAGGTATCTTTTTAGTAGGCTAGGGCCTCTACTAAAAGTTTCGATTAGATCCAACCATTAAAATGATCATACTTAGTCTATCTAACTAATGAATGATTAAGCTCAACTATGGTTGGTCAACCTAATCACCATTTAAAGAGATGCGGTCAAAAAATTATATTATGAATGATAATTTTATTAGTGGATAAGCACCAGGCCTATGGGCCTCCAATGATTATCTAACTAATGGATCCATTATCATTGACTTAACGAAAGGCTATGATCTAGTTATCTCCATAACTATTTTATTTTAAGGACCTAATAATTTTAGAAGATTTAATTTTTTAAAGATAAGAAAAGGTCATATGAACCAGCTTGTCATGATCCTCTCACTGGCTTCACCAAGACAGCTTAAGGGAGACCACTAATAGGTTGGTCTAGGAGCACCTAAATCAGTCACACTGATTTACCTAATTGACATGGATCAACTTGAATTATCAAATGATCTAATCAAAACATAATCTCACCATGAAGGCCAGGTAAGAGAGATCGATGGGAGGGTCTGCCAAAGCTTGCCTTAGACACTATCAAAAATGGCCAAGCAAATGGGCTGCAAATTAAAAACCACCGATCATATATGCCAGACTTATCTTAGACACCAACTGATTAATTAGTTTCAATTAGATCAACCTAACATTTTGGGTTGGACCACTTAGCCAAGAATCAAGTCCATTTGATTCTTGTTAAAGATATGGACTTGACAAACTACAACTATTGTATTGATCTAAAGAATCCTTGATCTAATCTAAGACAATAATTGATTAGATTTAGTCAATTCTCTAATTAAGTTCATTCTTTAATCTAACCTTACGTCTAACCCAATTAATGGACCTAATCCTACTAATCCATTAATCTAATGTGTTATGATTTGTATCTTAGGATCTTCAATTCACAGTCCTAGATCCTAATCAAACAACTTATTAATTCTTAATTAAGTTTTGGGCTGAGGGTTGGGGTTCGACTTTTTGAAAATGATTTTTATTTTTGTAAAATATTTTTACAGCATGGTTCTACCAACCAAGTTGCATGTTTGATTCATAATCAATATGCAAGTAAGATAAGCATAAAACTACTTTAGATCTAATCTAAATAGGTTTATGTAATTGAAACAGTTTCAATTTCAATTAATTATAAATTATTTTAGATCAAATCTAACATATTTATGATGATTAAAATTAGATTAAAATACTTTTAATCATATCATAAAATTTCTTAGATCTAATCTAAAATTTTATGATTAAGATTTTAGATCAGCACGTACTAGGACAATCTTTTCACTATAAGAGATAAACCTTACAGCAGGACAACCTTGTAAGATCAGTTCGTTCAATCTAAAATTTTTATTTTTAAATTTAACACTCTTTTAAATTTAATAAATTATAAATAAAATTATATCATATCTAATAAATTTATGAATAATATTAGATCTATACGAATTAGGACAATCTTTGTACTTTAAGGGGTAAACATTACAGCAAGACAACCTTATAGCAATTCATGTGATCTGTGATTTTAATTTTAGATTTAATTATCAGATTATTAATTAGATCTAATATAAAAAATAATTTAAGCATGCATCAATAATCATGTAATAATGAACCTATGCTCTAATACCAATTTAAGGAACCAGATCTAGAGTTTCAGGAATAGATCTTGAAATTTTTCAGATCAAAAGCGAAAGGCATGAATTAAAAAAATTAATTCATAAAAATATCAGAGAACTCTTATATCTAAGATCTTATTATATGATTATAGCATGAGATTAAATCAAAAATTAAAAACATAAGAAAGAAAAACATGTTGATCATATCAACTTGCATCTATACTACATCGAATACAGGTATGCAATAATAGATCAGATCCATATTATCTATGCAAGTTAGATGTTCTAACTTACTGATCTAGACTGAAGGATGAAGCTCCAAGCCGCACATGCATCCGGCCTCTAAAAAATGTCCACACGAGTCCATGAATCTTGATCAAAAGTCTGATACAGAAAATCAGCACAATATGCTAGTATTGTGCTGATCCTTCTTCGACGGTCGATCTGGAACCACCTTCTTCAAATCTTGGACTCTTCAATTTTTAAAAGAAAGGGAAAGAGATATTGAACCTAAGACACCTCTCAAAAATCTCTAAAGAAGGAGGAAGAGGTCAAAGAAAAACCCTAGAAGAAGAACCCTTCTTCTTCTTCTTTGTTTCTCTCACCAAGGCACTCTTATTTTGTCTCCACAAAACCAAATGCCCCAAGTCTTTCTCTCCTAGGTTTTCCCATGTACAAAACCCTCTCTCTATGCTCTAGAAACTCTAAAATAATTAGGGCCAGAGACCCTTTAAATAGAGAGTTATGGAGAAATCCTTGTCTAGGTCAAATTCCTAGCAAGGAAACTCCAAATAGGGCTAGACTTGGGGCACCCAACTCTTGGGCGTCCCCTCCATCTTTTCTATAGTGAACCACTAGAGAAAGGGCACACAAAATTTCTCATAAAGTCACAAAAATTTTAGGAATAAAATAGGGTGGTTGGCGGCACAAAAAGATAAGAGCTATGATAGCATCGAACTTTGTCAAATAGAGTTTGATTTCAACCCAAATCGCCTAATTTGACTTTGTCCACAACTACTTGCCAAATAAGAGAGAAGGAGAGTAAGTGGGCATATGTGAAACTCTGGGAGAAAGGGTTTTCCATTAAAAAAAGAGAAAATAGGTGGGGGGCATTGGGAAGCCAAGTGGCGCAAGGAGAAGGGAGTCCTAGTCACACTAGGACTTCCAATTTGACTTGGTCAAATAAGTTATTTCAACCAAATTAAATCAGAATTAAATCAACCCAATTAAAATAGGTCTTAACCCAACTAAGAATCTAATTAAATTATATTTAAATTAAAATTAAATTTAATTTAACTTTTTAATCAAATTAGAAATTGGATGGATACAAGTCCTAATTGAACTAGGACTAGTTCTTCCTTGCAACTAGCTCATCCAATAAACTAATTAGACTTGATCCAATCAAGCTCAAACCAAATCTAATTAAATCATATTTAATTAGACTTAATCTTAACCTTTTGGCTTAATCAAATTAAGCCAATTAGCAATCAATTGCTAATCGATCCTCCTGTAATACTTGTACTAGGTCAAACATCAATCGTATTGATTGTTTAACTCTAGAACGATTCTTAATCGTTGATCAACCATCTGATCAGATCATGAACTCTAATATGTGTGATCTCATAGGTCCAAACCTAAGTCGATAGTATAAGAATAAATTTTTATACCAATCGAAGTGATCATCTAGCAATGGTACCCGACGATTAGATAGATCGAATGTGTAGAACAACATCCTTAGAATCCATGTGGATATAGTTTTTATATAATTTATCCCCTTGACCAAAATATTCATAGGATACCTTAGAGTTCAACTATCAACTCTGATTAGGCTATCCATATTATATTTTAAAATATCAAATCCATCTCATGGATTATCTTGGCCAAGATTTTGCTATATAAAATACAGTGATACATTCTTCTCCAACTCTTGGAGTGGTCAATGCCATCTTGATCATGCACTAACTTCGCAAGTACTTAACTATACCCAGAAGCCATCCATTATTAAATTAAAAATTTAGTTAGTCTGGTACCAAAGCACAGTGAGTTGCTTGCAAGCTACTATGGTGATCTCAGATCTAAGGGACACTTATCCCTATATCCCATTAGAGATATTCTCGATAGTAGAATGCTTTGGAGTTAGTCATGTTCAATGATGATATATCCTTACATCTCACCTATATGCCATACCAATATCTTCATACTCCTTGATTAAGAGGACAACCAACTTATATGGCATACAGTGATCTATGCTTGATAGACGCTGTTGCCCTAATTAACAATCTATTATTTGATCGTGAATTGTTTTAAGGACTAATTGATAAATTCTTTCTTTATCAAATTTAAATAGTCTTAAGAACTTCATCACAATAATGGAGTTCATTAGAAGATGAAAATTTATGATGAAAATATCAAAAATATATTTTATTTATTAATAAATTAATTATAATTATAATATAGCTCAACCATCAATAGGTTGATGATTGGCTTTGAAATATATTTTTCAATAATTTAAACCAAATCAGATTTAGTTCTTTATTTAGAAGGGATTGGATGCCTCATATCAACATCCCATGCACTAGAGATTCTCTCTCTTGGTGCATGGGTGGTGGATTGTGCGCAAGGGAGTTTGGCACAAAGGATTAGTTGGCATTATTTAATCTTAGCCTTATCCATTTATTATTTACGTAACATATGGTTGCGTGGTTTCAGATCTAAGAGAAGGCACCTAAGAGTCCTTCTGGAGATTAAACACTTTGGTGTTTTAATTGAAATTTGGATAAGGCAAGCAACCTTGCCGCCCTCTTTGAATTGGCACCACTTGGACTTAAGAGTCCAAGTGGTTGTGGACTCCTTTTCTCTCCCATGCCCACTTTTGATTAGCACTCCCAATCTAGGCCATTGGATAGCCATTTCATCTGATCTTGACCCTTGATGATTGGTGCCACATAAATATTCTTCGCGACTCTTTGAGAAAACAACATAGAATTTTATTCCGAAGAGTCCTTTTGCACAAAGCATCTCTTGGAACTAATTCTTCCTGTTTCCACATGTCTTGAGAATATTAATGGGTGTGAGATATAATGAAGGAGACTAAGAAATTAGATCTGGTGGGGTATGAGAAATTTAGGTGGCACCCCTACGTACATTATAAATAGGAGTTCGCACGGGGAGTCTGGACAATTCATTCCAAAATCCTTCTTTCTAACATCATTCTTCCTAATTATCCAGTTCTCTCTCTTCCTTCACTTATTAAGACAAGGTTATATTAAGGACAAGAAGTCTTCCTTAGGACAAGGGTTTAGGAAAAAAGAAAAGGAAGACAAGGAGAATAGAAAGTAAGGAAAGAAAAGGCTATGAGGAAGGAAGCAAGGCCAGGAGGTTCTGCCCAAATTAAATTAAATTCTTGCAATAAGAATTTAATTTAAGAAATTAGATATAAAAGGTGTTAGATCTTGATCAAGTTTATTATGGATCAACATTGGAGGGTGAACATGTGAGCACCGGTGGAACCATTGCTGGACCATTGCCAGAATTCAGATTCGAATCAGTGTTTAGCGATCTATGTATGTTCCTATGCCCTAAATTTATATTATAAATATATGTTATATAATTCTAATTTAATAAGGTGGTCCTGGGATAGGGTTTGGTTTTTAGAATTTCATATAAATTGCTTTGAAATCCATGCTTCTGCCATGGTTATAAAACCCTACAGTGGTATCAGTGCAACCCTTATTAGGTTAAACTATATGTTCATATGCTTGTAGTTTTATAGCATATCGGTAAATATGTTATGATCATATTTAATTATTTATAATTAGATTATGATTTACATCATTCTGTAAGGTTGCCCTTGAAGAAATCAGATCTAGGGTTTCAGGGCTAAATCTTGAAACTTTTCAAGATTAGGCAGCGGAAGACTAAAATAAATTAAAATTTATTCATAAAAAGTAGAGAACTCCTAGATCTAAGATCTTATTATATGATTATGGCATGTTATTAAATCAAAAATTAAATTTAAGAAAGAAAATAAAATATGTTGATCACATCAACATGCATCTATACTACATCTAATGCAGGTATGTAAAATAGATTAGATCTATTATCTATGCAAGTTAGACATTCTAACTTGCTAATTCATGCTTGAGGATGATGTTGTGAACCGCACATGCATTCGATCTCTAGGAGTCATCCATACGAGCCTACAAACCACGATCAAAAGTTCGATGCAGAAAATCTACATAGTATGCTAGTACTGTGCTGATCTTTCTTCGATGGTCGATTTAGAACCACCTTCTTCAAATCATGAACTCTCCAATTTTAAGAAGAAAGGAAAAGAGATTTTGAACCTAAGACACCTCTCAAAAATCTCTAAATAAGGAGGAAGAGATCAAAGAAAAACCCTAGAAGAAGAACCCTTCTTCTTCTTTATTCTCTCACCTAGACTCCTAGATTGGTGTCTATGAAATCCCCACACCCCAATACTCTTTCTACCTCATTTTCACACACCCCAAAGCTATCTTAATGGTCGAGAAATCCTTCTAAAAATCAGCCCAAAATTCATTCCTATATAGAGAGTTAGGACAGACTCCTTGTCTAGGTCAAATACCTAGCAAGGAATGTCCAAAAAAGTCAAGACATGGGGTGCCCAACTCTTGGGCGGCCCCTCCTTTTTCTTTGGCATGGACCACTTGAGAGAGGCACACAAAAAATGCTCTTTTTACCATGGAAATACAGAGGAGAATTAGGGTGGGTGTGGCACATAAGGAAAGAGTCAAAGATTGTTGGGATTCTATCATATAGAGTCCAACACCACAACAACTTCCCATCCTTTGACTTGATCCATAACTTATTCCAAATAAGTAGGAAAGGGAGAGAGATGTGCATGCATGAGAGTTCTTAGGGCATGAATACATTCACATAAAAACCAAAGAAGGGGCAAGGGAGGGCGTTGGGACAAAGGTGGTGCAAGCTAGATGAATCCTAGTCTCACTAGGATTCCATATTTGACTTGATCAAATATGGTTTCTCAAACCAATTTAGTCAAATATGGTTTCTCAAACCAATTTAAACCAGAAGTAAATCAATCCAATTAAATTAGACCCTAACCCAGTTAAGGACTTAATTAAATTAGATTTAATTTTAATTTAATTTTTTAATCAAATTGGAAAATTGGGTTGATCCAAGTCCTAGTTGAACTAGGACTAGTTCTTCCTTGCACTTGGCTTATCCAATAAACCAATTAGACTTGATCCAATCAAGCCCAAAACAAATCCAATTAAATTATATTTAATTAGACTTAATCTCAACCCTTTGACTTTATCAAATTAAGCTAATTAGCAATCAAATTGCTAATCGATCCTCCTACAACACTTGTGCTTGGTTAAATAGCGATCGTATCGATCATTTAACCCTTGAACGATTCTTAATCTTTGATCAACCATCCGATTAGATCATAAGCTCTAATGTGTGTGATCTTATAGGTCTGAACCTAAGCTAGTAGCATAGAAATAAATTTTTATATCAATCAAAGTAATCATTTAGCAATGATACCCGACGGTCGGGTAGGTCGAATGTGTAGAACAATATCCTTAGAACCCATACGGATATAGTTTTCATATAATTCATCTCCTTGACCAAAATGATCATAGGACACCTCAGAGTTCAACTGTCAACTCTGATCAGGTTGTCCACATTATATTTTAAAATATCAAATCCATCTCATGGATTATCCTGACCAAGATTTTGCTATATTGAAATACAGTGATACATTTTTCTCTAACTCTTGAAGTGGTCAATACCATCTTGATCATACACCAACTTTACAAGTACTTGACTTTGCCCAGAAGCTTTCTGTTACTAAATTAGAAATTTAGTTAGTCTGGTACCAAATCACAGTGAGTTGCTTGCAAGTTACTGAGATGATCTCAGGTCTAAGGGACACTTATACCTATATCCTATCAGAGATATTCTCAACAGTAGAATGTTTTATAGTTGATCACGTTCAATAACGATGGATGCTTACATCTCACCTATATGCCATACCAGTATCTCTACACTCCTTGGTTAAGAGGACAATCAAACTATATGGCATGCAACCTATGCTCGATAGATGCTATCATCCTTATTAACAGTCTATCATTTGGTCGTGAATAATTTTAAGGACTAATCAATAAATTCTCTCTTTATCAAAACTAAATAGTCCTAAGAACTTCATCACAACTATAGAGTTCATTAGAAGATGTAAACTTATGATGAAAAATATACCAAAAATATATTTTATTAAGTAATAAATTAATTATAATTATAATATAGCTCAACCAGCAACAGACTGATGATTGACTTTGAAACATATTTTTTAATAACTCCCACTTGTCCTAAAGCCACTCGGCATAGTATCTAATATCCATCTTCGACTTATGGTTGTTGAACTTCTTTATCACCAGAGTTTTAGTGAAGGGGTCGACCAGGTTCTCCTTTCCATCAATCTTCTGAAGGTCGACATCATCTCTACCCATGATCTCCTAGATTAGGCAAAAATAATACAGAATGTGCTTCGTCCGTTGGTGTGCCTTTGGTTCATTCACCTGAGCTATGGCACCAGTGCTATCGTAATAGAGCAGGACCAGACCATCAAGGGAGGGTGCTACTCTGAGCATGATGATAAACTTCCTCAACCATATAGTTTTCTTCATGACATTTGATGCTACCATATACTTTGCTTCACAAATAGAGTCTGCCACAGTATGCTACTTGAAACTCTTCCAGTAGATGGCTCCACCATTTAAAGTAAAGATATATCTCGATATGCTTCTACTGTTATCATGTTCAAACTAAAAGCTGAAGTCTGTAAACCCCACAAGTTTCAGATCTAACTCGCCATAAACCAACCATTGGTCCTTAGTATTTCTCAAATACTTAAGGATGGCTTTAACTACTTTTTAGTGGTTTTCTCCAAGATCAGACTGGTATCTACTTACTACTCCTAATGAGTATGCCACGTCTGGTCTCGTACATGTCATGACGTATATGATAGATCTCACTGTCGAAGCATATGGGACTCTACTCATATACTCTCTCTCTTCAGGAGTTGTCGGACAATCCTTCTTCAAGAGAGAAATTTTATAGCCTATCGAAAGATAGCCCTTTTTGGAATTCTCCATGTTGAACCTCTTTAGTACAGTATCTATGTATGTGGACTGGGATAACCCAAGCATCCTCTTAAATCTATCCCTATAGATCTTCATTCTTAGAATGTAGGATGCTTCTCCCAAGTCCTTAATGGAGAACTGTGATAACAACTAGACTTTTATTTCCTATAGTGCGGAGATGTCATTCTCGATTAAAAGAATGTCATCCATGTACAAGATAAGAAATACTACTGTTGAACCATTTGTCCATTTATAAATGCACGACTTTTCTCTATTCTTAACGAAGCCATACTTTTTGATCACTTTATTAAAATGCATGTTCCAACTCCGAAATGCCTGCTTCAGTCCATAAATAGATTTTTGAAGCCTGCACACCTTGGACTCATCTGTGGATATGAATCCCTCAGGTTGTATCATATACACCTCTTCGATCAACTCTCCATTCAAAAAAGCTGTCTTTACATCCATCTGCTAGATCTCATAATCCGGATGGATAGCTATTGCAAGCATAATCCAAATGAATTTGAGCATTGCCATAAGGAAGAACGTCTTGTCATCGTCAATACCATAATGTTGATGATACCACTTGACAACTAGATGGATTTTATAGATCTCCACCTTCTCGTCTGTGCCCCTCTTTCTTTTGAAGACCCACTTACACCCAATGGGTTTAACCCCTTTGGGTGGGTGAACCAATGTCCACACATCGTTGACCTTCATGGACTCTATTTTAGACTTCATGGTCTCGAGCCATTTTTCGAAATTAGGTCTCTACATTGCATCTATATAGGTGATTGGATCCTCATTGTTCTCATCAAGTTCGATGGGATCACCATCCTGGAATAAGAAACCATAATATTTGTCTAGTTGATGCTGTACTCTACCGGATTGCCTTAATGGTGTAGGTACATTAGGCTCAGGATCTGATCTAATCAAATCTGACTTAGGTTTAGGTACTAGGGTTGATCTTTCTACCGTTGAACTTCATCAAGTTCAACTTTAAAGGCAACCATTCCTTCACCAAGGAACTTCTATTCTAAAAAAATTGCCTTAAGGTTGACAAATACCTTTTGCTTTTCAGCATAATAGAAATAGTAACCCTTACTTTCTTTGGGATACCCTATAAACACACACTTATTAGATAGGGGTCCAAGCTTATCTATATACAAACATTTGACATAGGCCAGACAATCCCAAGCCCGTAGGTGAGAGAGTGTAGGCCTACGCCCAGTCCATATCTCATATGGAGTCTTTGCGATAGATTTACTCAGTACATTATTCAATATATAATATGCAGTCTTAAGAGCATAACCCCAAAATGAAATAGACAGACTAGCAAACTCCATCATAGTTCGAACTATGTCCAACAAGGTTTGATTTCTCCTTTCTGACACACCATTATGCTGTGGTGTCCCAAGAGGAGTCCACTATAAGAGAATCTCATTCTCTCCTAGATATGTCAAGAACTCACTGGATAGATATTCACTTTCTTGATCCAATCGAAGAGTTTTAATACTCTTTCCAGTTTATGTTTTTACTTCACTTCAAAATCTTTTGAATATTTCAAATGAATCCGACTTATGTTTCATTAGATAAACATATCTATACCTGGATAGATCATCTATGAAAGTGATAAAGTAGAAATATCCACATATGGCACCTATGCTCATTAGTCCACATACATTAGTATGTACTAGATCCAAGAGCTCAGTAGCTTTTTCACCTTTTTCAACAAAAGATGACTTGATTATTTTACCAAGAAGGCAAGATTCACAGGTTGAAAGTGATTCATAATCACTGACTTTGAGGATTTTCTCTTTAGTCAACCTATTTGTCCTATTCTTGTTTATGTAACCTAGCTTACAGTGCC
Organism: Cocos nucifera; assembly: GCA_006176705.1. Taxonomy (NCBI): domain Eukaryota; kingdom Viridiplantae; phylum Streptophyta; class Magnoliopsida; order Arecales; family Arecaceae; genus Cocos; species Cocos nucifera. The sequence continues at coordinate 23,601 of QRFJ01006415.1, read as the reverse complement.
ATAGGTAGATATTAGAGATATTATCTAATCTAGAGTATTTTCTAGAAGTGTACATTACACTCACAGGCTATGATAGAATGTAAATATTATTTCTTCATTGTCCTTGCATTATTATAACATTATTGATAATAATGTCATAATAATCTTTCTTTATTAACAAATGATAACCATCTTTGGCCAAAAGGCCAATAGAGATTATATTTATTAGAAAAGAAGGATAATAATGACATTCATTTAAAGAAATGATATTAGTATTGAGAATAAGTTGAACTATTTTCATAGCTAGAACTGGAACAGACCTTCCATCTCCAATATTCAGGAATTGCTTATTATTTTCAAATCTTCTACTAATTTGAAGTTCTTGCAACGTATTGCTAATATGGACTAGACTTTCGGTATCCAATACCCAAGTAGAAGTATCATAAATAGAAAAATTATAAGATATTATCATATAACATCCTTGATCAGCAACTTCTTACTTATCTCTCTTATTCAGCTTGTTGGGATCATTGGAATCAAGATACTAAGGACAGTTCCTCTTTCAATGCCCCTGCTCTTTATAGCACTCTTTCTGATCTAGATTATTCTTGGACCTTATGTTTAATCTGGGCATAGAGGCCCCAGCATGAACCATTTTATGCTGCTGAACAATATTCAACTTTTGATATTTATTATTGAAGTTAGGTTCCATAAGTTTATCACTATCTAATAGTGAATGGAGCAACTATGGTTAGGATTTAACTAAATAAAGGAGAACCAAAAGCCTAATTAGTAATTGATTCATTGAACCTAAAGATTTGGACTTTAATCAAAAGGTTTCTCTCACTATTTTGTTCGAATTGGTAGTCTTTACCTCCAATTCAAGGAATTATCCTAATTCCTTAGTGGATACTAGAATCCACATAGACTACATACAAGTCCAACTATGGTTGGTCAGGCCATGTATATCTAAGGGTAGGTTCATAACCAATTATTTCTTCAAATAATTTTTAGTAATTTAATTTTGCCCCAGGTATCATTTCAGTAGGCTAGGGCCTCCATTGAAAGTCTCGGTTAGGTCCATTAACATGATCATACTTGGTCCATCTAACTAATGAATGATTAAGCCCAACTATGGTTGATCAACCTAACCATCATTTAGAAAGACGCGGCCAAGAAATCATATTATAAATGATAATTCCATTAGCGGATAAGCACCAGGCCTATGGGCCTCTAATGATTATCCAACTAATGGACCCATTATCATCCACTTAATGGGAGGCTATGATCTAGTTATCACCATAACTATTTTATTTTAAGAATCTAATAATTTTAAAAAATTTAATTGATTTGATTTAGAGGAAGAAGGTCAGATGAACTAGCTTGTCATGATCCTTCCACTGGCTTCACCAAGTCAGCTTAAAGAAGACCATTAATAGGCTAGTCTAAGAGCACCTAAATCAATCACACCAGTTTATCTAGCTAACATGGGTCAACTCGAATTGTCAAGTGATCTAATCAAAATATAATCTCACCAAAAAGGCTAGGTAAGTGAGATCGGTGGGAGGGTCTATCAAAGCTTGCCTTAGGAACCATAAGAAATGACCAGATTAGCAGACTACCAATTAAAAACCATCGGTCGTATATGCCAGGCTTACCTTAGACATTAACTAGTTAATTAGTTTCAATTAGATCAACCTAATATTTTGGGTTAGACCACTTAGCCAAGAATCAAGTTCATTTGGTTCTTGTTAAAGACATGGACTTGACCAACTACAACTATTGTAATTGATCTAAAGAATCCTTGACCTAATCTAAGACAATTGATTTGATTTAGTCAATTCTCTAATTAAGTCCATTCTTTAATCTAACCTTAGATCTAACCCAATTAATGAACCTAATCCCTACTAACCCATTAACCTAATGTGTTATGATTTGTGTCTTAGGATTCTTAATTTACAATCCTAGATCCTAATCAAACAACTTAATTCTTAATTAAGTTTTGGACTGAGGGTTGGGGTTCGACTTTTCGAAAATAATTTTTATATTTATAAAATATTTCTATAATATGGTTCCATCAATCAAGTTGCATGTTTGATTCATAATCAAAATGCAAATGAGATAAGCATGAAACTACTTTAGATCGAATCTAAACAGATTTATGTAATTGAAATAGTTTCAACATCAATCAATCATAAATTAACTTAGATCAAATCTAACATATTTATGATGATTAAAATTAGATTAAAATATCTTTTAATTAGATTATAAAATTTTTTAGATCTAATCTAAAATTTTATGATTAATGTTTTAGATCAGCACGTACTAGAACAACCTTTTCACTATAAGAGGTAAACCTTACAGCAGGACAACCTTATAAGATTAGTCCATGCAATCTAAAATTTTTATTTTTATATTTAAATTTTTTTTAAATCTAATAATTCATAAATAAAATTAGATCATATCTAATAGATTTATGATTAAAATTACATTTATACGAACTAGAACAACCTTTGCACTGTAAGGGATAAACCTTACAGCAGGACAATCTTATAGCAGTTCATACGATCTGAGATTTTAATTTTAGATTTAATTATTAGATTATTAATAAGTTCTAATCCAAAAATAATCTAAACATGCATCAATAATCATGTAATAATAAACCTAGGCTCTGATACCAATTGAAGGAACTAGATCTAGGGTTTTAGGGCTAGATTTTAAAACTTTTTCAAGATCAGACAGCGAAAGACTAAAATAAATTAAAATTTATTCATAAAAAGTAGAGAACCCTTAGATCTATGATTCTATTACATGATTATGGCTTGACATTAAATCAAAAATTAAACATAAGAAAAAAAATAAAATATATTGATCATATCAACATGCATCTACACTACATCTAATGTAGGTATGTAAAATAGATCAGATCTATTACCTATGCAAGTTAGACATTCTAACTTATTGATTCACACTTGAGGATGATGTTGCAAGCCGCACATGCATCCGACCTCTAGGAGTCATCCATATGAGCCCATGAACCACGATCAGAAGTTTGATGCAGGAAATCAGCACCGTATGCTAGTACTATTCTAATCCTTCTTCGATGGTTGATCTGGAACTACCTTCTTCAAATCTTAGACTCTTCAATTTTTAGAAGGAAGGGGAAGAGATTTTAAACCTGAGACATCTCTCAAAAATCTCTAAAGAAGAAGGAAGAGATCAAAGAAAAACCCTAGAAGAAGAACCCTTCTTCTTCTTCTTTGTTCTCTCACCTTGACACCTAGATTGGTGTCTATGAAATCCCCACACCCCAATACTCTTTCTCCCTAATTTTCACACGCTTCAAAGGTCTCTCAATGGTCTAGAAATCCTTCCAAAAATCAGCCCAAAATTTGTTCGTATATAGAGAGTTAGGATAGACTCCTTGTCTTGGTCAAATACCCAGCAAGAAATGTCCAAAAAGGGCAAGACATGGGGTGCCCAACTCTTGAGTGCCCCCTCCTTTTTCTTTGGCATGGAACACTTGAGAGAGGTGCACAAGAAAAGATCTTTTTACCATGGAAATATAGAGGAAAATTAGGGTGGGCGTGGTGTTAGGATTTATGGTGATCCCAAGCCTTGGGAGGCTATAAGAGGAGCCAGGGTGTCGACTCTGGAAGTCTAGGATTGGTGTGAGTCCTAGGGCTAGAACAGAAGTTATCCTAGGTAAAGATGGAATGCAATCCTACATGAAACTCGAGGTTCAGGTGTGAGGATCTTAAGGGGCTTGGTAGGTGCTTCGGAGATCTGGATCACAAGGTGAAGCAAAGGACCAAAGCGAAGGAAGAGAATTAGCCGAGAACAGGGGTTGGCACACAGTCGAGTTGGCTTAGGCTGAGATCGAGCCAGCTCAGGGTGCAACTGAGCTAGCTATCTCAGGTAGATAGAAATGGCATTTGGGCGTGACGTAACCGAGCCAGCTCAGCTCCTAAGCGAGCTGGCTCGATAGGTGAGAACTGAACCATTTGGGTTTTTTGTTTGATCTTGGATTGGGACTAATCTAAGGGTTCTTAAGGTTTGATCCAATAGGATCTTAAGGAGGCTAACTCATGTATGGGTTCGATTTAGATCCAGGGGATGAGAGCATGTGAGAGATATGTACATGAGCTCGATGAGTGCTTTCATTTGTTGGGTTAGTCAGAAGTGTTTTTGGTCGGACCTAATAGCTATGTAAAAATACATAGGATGTATTAGGGTTTTCAAGAGGAGTAATCAATACAGATCTTTTCTTCCTTCAACCTCTCTTCTCTCTAGTGTTGTTGCCCTAGGTTCTTGAAGATGCCCTAGAAAGAGGGGGGCGCCTCTCTCAAGCCCAAGAAGGGTGGTGCCCTAGCATAGATCTAGGTGATGGATCTATGATACGCTACTTTAGAGAATGTCACAGATTTCTTCAAGTCCATGCTAAAGATCAGGGGCTTTTGCTACATGGTACCAGGGCTTGTGATGTCAGCATGATTGGCATTTGAGCAGTACCATGGTTCTAATAGTTTGATATCAGAGCGATACCAAATTATTCCAATACTTGGTATCAGAGCCTAATGGTGCATGGAAATAAAGGAGAAGTCATATAGAAAGAAATCAAAAATCTGCATGAGAATTCTATGTATGTCTCAGATCTGCCTTGTTATTGCTGTGGTTTGGCCAACCGGGTGCAGCAGGTTGAAGGTGGAGGCTGAGAGGATTAACAGAAAGAATTTTTCTCAGGATAGAAGGTTTGGGTGCATGATTTGCTAATCGATCTTGGTGGAGAGATCGGGGTGTATAATGGGTGATAGGGTTCTTTAGGAAGATGGACAGTGTGGGGCTATTGAATAGAGATTTCTCAAGAGGTAATGGTCGAAGGAAGGCTGAAGAAGCAACTATATGTTCTTTAGTTGTAGGAAGATAAGGAAGTAGTTGGGGATGTATTTAGCTATTCGATCAGAGCATAGATTTATAAAGCCTTGGGGGTGATGGAGATGGATGATCCATAGAAGTCCAGCAGGTTAGGACTGGACGGTTGTAGAGCGACACAGAGACAGCAAGGTTTGGTGTACAGGATGAAAGCATGAATTTCAAAGCAAAATCATGAAATCAAATAACCAAACCAAAACCCTAGGACCATCTTATTAGAATTTAAATCATATAATATATATTTATAACATAAAAGAGGGTACTGGATCATACCTCTGATCGCAAAATCTTAATTTGACTCTGATTGTCGGCAGTAGTCTATCAGGATTTCCATTAGGTGCCTATGTGTTCACCCTCCAATGTTGATCCACACGAAGACTTGATCAAGACACCAGCACATCTAATTAATTTAATTAAAATTCTTATAACAAGAATTTTAATTATTTGGGCAGAAACTTTCTTTGCCTTTAATGTCACCGTCTTAGCCTTTCCTTGCCTTCCTTTCTTGTTTCTTGTCTCCTTAATTTTTGTTCCTAATCTCTTTATCGAAGAATTCTTGTCCTTAAATCAGGACCTTATCTAGACAAGAGAAAAAGGAATAAAAAAAATTGGACAAGAGAACCTATTGTAAGAAAGAAGGGAGGAATTTCTGATTACTTTGGACTCTCGGTATGCACCCTTATTTATAATGTACGTAGGGGTGCTTCCATAATTTCTCATACCCTTTTCTTGGGCATATCTCATGCCTATCCAACCTTCTCACATCTCCTTTTGATTTTCAAGCCATGTGAAATTACATATACTTAGTCCAAGATGTGCCTTAAAGCAGAAGGACTCTTCGGACTAATTCTACGTAGTTCCTTCTAAAGAGTTGCAACTCTTCCAAATTGGCGGTATTAATTTCTACCATTTGATCAGGTTAGATGGCCATCTAATGGCCCTTAATTTGTGCACCATATCGGGTTTAGAGGCATGGAATATTGGGCATGGAGATGGAGTCCAAGGCACCTAGGACTCTTAGTCCAAGGGGTGCTTAAAAAAAAGGGGCGGCAAGGTGGCTTCTCATCCAAATTCTGATCAGATAATGGAGCTTTTTAACTTGCAGAAGGACTCTCCTCTATGCCCCCTCAGATCTGAAAATTACATAATAATTTTATGTAACACATAAATGGATAATGTGGCGCCAACAAAACCTACATGCACCATATGTCCCTTGCGCATGATCCAAAACCCCATGCACCAAGAGAGAGAGTCTCTAGTGCATGGGTTGCTGTTAGGTGATGCCTAGACCCTAGTCATCAAGCCAAGGATCAATCCAATCAGCTAGCTAAATTTAATTTGACTCAACTTGGATTTAATTAGCCCAAATTGGAACCCGATTCGACTCCGATTTGAATCTAGGTGCTAGGATTTGCAACATGTGCTAGCATGTCCAACTTGCAAACTTGATCTAACCCAATTAGATCCTTGATCAATTTTCTTTGTGTGTGACCCATTGGATTTCACATCTAGCTAGCAGTGGGTTCGGGTGTGATTTGACCTAATTTGGTTAGAACATAACCAAACCGATTTAGATCGAAACTAGCTAACCCGATTCAACCAATTAGAACACTTTCTAATTAATGATCAAATTAAACTCTATAATTTGATCGAATCCACAAGACAAGAATGATGTCTGGCAATGTATCATGTCTACCCAGAAGATATGAATTGATAAAAATATCAAAAATATTCTTCAATGGAAAGTTTCCATGCAACATGATCCTTCGATCAACTTGCATCCCGAATATGATTCTGGGTATGGAAATATGTTAAACCCAACATCATATTCATATTTCTCTCAATCTTATGTTGATGATTCAATTAATGAAACATAAAAACCATTTCTAATTTGCATCATGCTTTAATCAAAGACTTTCTGAATCATCATTTGATTGAAGTAGGTAGGATGCAATCTCCTCTTACTAGGAGTGATCGATTCTATGTTGACATACTCATAACCTTCATATATAATCCACCATATCCAGAACATCTTGTACATGACTAAGTCATAAATGAGTATGAACCAAAATATGGATTCATACATATAAGGTTCTATGCTCAAGTCAAAGGATTACGTGCACAACTCCCACTATGAGAATCATCTATTGACATGTAGATAAGACTCCATTAGATGTTCTTGAGTTAGATCAATTCAGTAAACTCATTCTCTAATGAGCATTCACATCCTTGTATTAGTATCATACATAAGTGATTGTGAGATCAATTATCCTCTCCATCGAGCATACATAGGATGTGCCAGTCTTATCAAAAACATTGATCCCCAACTCAATATTCCATCGATCAAAAATATTTAAATTAGGATTTTAAGATTTTAGATCTCACTGGTATGATCTCATCATAACCTTAAAACCATAGCCCTAATTTATGGGGTTCATCATAATCTTAAATAAATAATTAAGATGCAGCATATGATGAAATAAATATCTTTATTTATTTGAAAATGTTATTACATGAGTTTGGAAGATAAGAAATAGCCCATCAAAATACAAATTTTGATTGGCTTGAGGGCATGTTCCTTTCAATCTCCCACTTTCACTAAAGCTAATTGCCTTTATATTTTAATCCCATACATTCAAGGTGGTGATCGAACTGCTGCTATGATAAAGTCTTATTGAACAGATCTGCTATGTTGTTCTTTGTATCTACTCGTTGAATAACAACATCTTATCTTTCAATAATTTCACGAATGAGATGGAAGCATCTTAGAATATGCTTGGATTTATGATGAGATCTTGGTTCCTTTGCTTGAGCAACTACTCCAGTATTATCACAGTAAAGTGGTATTGGGTTCTCAATTTTAGGAACAACATTCAATTCAGTGATGAACTTCTTCATTCAGACAGCTTTCTTGGTGGCTTCACTTATAGCTATGTATTCTGCCTCAATGGTTGAGTCAGCTATAGTTGGTTGCTTGGTACTTTTCCAACTCACTGCTCTACCATTTAGAGTAAAGACATACCCTGAAATGGATTTGCTATCATCTAGGTCTGATTGAGAACTAGAGTCAGAATATGCTTCTAGTTTAAGATCAGATTCACCGTATACTAGAAAAATATTCTTAGTTCTTCTTAAGTACTTAAAAATATCTTTCACAGCTTTCCAATGATTCTCTCTTGGATCAGTCTGAAATCTACTTGCAATGCCTAAGGCATAAGTAACATCAGGCCTGGTACTTAACATGGCATACATTATTGATCCTGCAGCCAAAGCATAAGTAATAGAACTCATTCTATTTCTCTCTTCAGGTGTCTTAGGGGACATCTTCTTAGAGATATGTATGCCTCAACCCATGGATAAGTAACCTCTTTTACTCCCATCCATACTAAATCTTTTCAGTATTAAGTCAATGTACCTAGACTGGAACAAGCCCAGCATCCTCTTAGATCTATCTCTATAGATCTTTATTCCAAGTATATAGGATGCTTCTCCCAAGTCTTTTATGGAAAATTTATTTGATAGCCATAATTTGATCGATTGCAACATTGGAATATCATTCCCAATGAGGAGTATGTTATCTACATACAGAACCAAGAAAAGTATGGCACTCCCACTAGTCTTCTTATACACACATGATTCATCCACATTCTTGATGAAGCCAAAATCTTTGACTGTAACATCAAAGCGGATATTCCAACTCCTTGATGCTTGCTTTAATCCATAAATGAATCTTTTAAGCTTGCATACCTGATTTGGTCTCTTATTTGAGATAAATCCCTCTAGCTATGACATGTAGACCTCCTCCTTTAGGAAACCATTAAGAAAGACGATCTTCACATCCATTTGTCATATTTTATAATCGTGGTATGCTATTATGGAAAGCATAATCCGATTAGATTTGAACATGGCAATAGGTAAAAATATTTCATCATAATCAATCCCTTATTTTTATCTGAAATCCTTAGCCATCAATCTGGCTTTATAGGTTTCAACTTGACCATCTGCTCCAATCTTTTTCTTAAAGATCCATTTACATCAATAGGGTTTACACCCTCTGGTGCATCCACTAAAGTTCATACTTTATTGGAATACATGGAGTCGATTATAGATTGCATGACTGCCAGCCATTTGTCAGAGTTCCTACTTATGACAGCTTTCATATAGGTCAAAGGTTCATCATTCTCAATGACTTGGGCTTCATTATTCTCAATAATGAACCCATACCTCATAGGTGTATTTTGCACTCTATCAGACCTATGGATAGGAGTTGTGTGTTCTGGTTCTTCCACATTTATGTGTTTATTTAGTTGAGAAATGTCTATTTGTTCTTCTTGAACTTCACTAAGTTCAATATTTCTCTCACTGCCTCTTTCTAAGATAAACTCTTTGTCCATGACAGTGGCATACCTACTTATAAATACCTTTTGTTTGGTAAGGTGGTAGAATAGATATCCCATACTATCTCTAGGTTATCCGACAAATAGACATCTGTCTAATCTAGCATCTAGTATTGTCGTTTATAATGTTCCAGGCATCACCTAGCTCTGATGCTAAATTATATACCCATGATATCGCTCGAACGCCAATCATCCTTGACATCACAAGCATCGATATCATGTTGCGGAAGCTTATGATCTTTAGCATGGATCTGAAGAAATCTGTGACGTTCTCTATCGGCAGCAAACCATCGATCCTCCACCTGGATCTATGATGGGGCGCCTCCCTCCTTGGGGTTGAGGGAGACGCCCCCCTTCTCTAGGGCTTCTTCAGGAACCCTAGGGCATTAACTCTAGAGAGAAGAAAGAAGAGAGTTAAAAGAGAAAAGGTCTATATTGATTTCAACTCTTTTTAAAATCCTAATATAACCTATGTATTTATACATAGCCATTAGACCCTTCCAAAAAACTCTCCGGCTAATCCAATACATAAAAGCACTCACCGAGCCCATGTACACCCATATCTCCCATGCTCTCATCCTCTGGATCTAAACCTGATCCATACATGAATTAGCCATCTTAAGACCTCTCAAACTAGGCCTTAAGACCCCTAGGATCAACCCAGATCCTAGCCTAAAATAGACCTTCGCGTAACTCTGCCCACGCATTGAGCCGACTCAGTCTCAGCATTGAGCCGGCAAAGTTCCACTAGGTCAACTCAGTCTGAAACTGAGTTGGCCCAGTTCTATGTCGTGCCAGCAGTTCCAAACGTGCAGCTCTCTATTTTGCCTGTGCCCTGAGAATTAGCTGACCCAGTTTTGGACTGAGCCGATTAACCTGTAGAAAATCTTCTTTCTACAGTCTTGATTCTCCAGCTTTAGTTCTTTGCTTCACCTTGTGTCCCAGGTTTTCGAAGGTCCAACCAAGCCCTTGAAATCTCTGAAGCCAATACCATGATTCCTCCCGTGGCCTCCCAAGGCTTAGGAGCACTACATATCCTCACAATCTCCACCTTGGTGCCCCAAGCATTGGCAAATCCCTCGATAATGACCTCCTGCACGTTCCCACTGTCCCTACACACTCGACAGAATCTGTGTAAACATCGCCTCCGCCAATCCTCTTCAGCTATTATGCACCCTTAAGTCCTTTAGGATGAGTGCCTCCACCGCTGAAGACCTATGCTTGCTTCTTGGCACCATCTTGTAATTGTAGGATCCCTTCTGCTAAGCAGCTTCCTGGAGAACCTATAGCATTCCTGCACCAGCACATGCTATACCACCTGATACGATCTTCTCAAAGCTACACCTGTCCACCTGCATGCACCACTCCACTTGGAACTGTGCTTCACCGACGCTTTGAACTCATGCCAAATTATTTCTCCAATTATGAAGCCACCTCTCTAGAGCTCCACCTATATCTGAAGTCCATCTGATGTCATAGAAGTCGACTCTATGTCCAAGTCCCTCGAGGCCAACCACTCAATGCTGCACTACTGAGCCTGCCGCTGTGCCTCGAACACCATCGCTATCCCTTCGAACCCTCTACACTCTATGGCCCTCTTCGAAGTTGTCTCGAATCCCTCCGCAATCCATGGACACCTCCAAAACTCAAGAGCTCATCCAACTCTTCTAAAACCAGCGACTGAACCCTAGGAAATTTTATGCTAGTCCTTCTCTTCTACACCTACACCAGCCATTGCTTCAGTTGCACCCCGAGAACCATCCTCCACCTGAACCGTGACTCTCCCTGGTGCTTCTGCAGAAGAAACCATATCCATGATACTCTCGGCTGCTAGAGACCTCCTGGCACTCCCTGAGACCTCCTGGCTCTCCTTGAGAGCTACATTCGATCTTCCTGAGATACTACTGACACTCTCTGCTGAGATGCACTCCTTGGCTGCTACACCGTTGAGCCTCTCTCAGCTCCTGTGCCTCCAGGGTATTGCTCCTACAGCACTCTAGCACTTCCTGACTTATCTCTGCACTGCTCTATAGCCGCCCAGTCCTAACCTACTGGACCTCCATGGATCATCCTTCTCCATCACTCCCAAGGCTTCGTAAATTCTTGCTCTGGTCAAACCGCTGAATACATCTCCAACTACTTCCCCACCTTCCTGATACTGAAGGATGTATAGTCACTTCTTCAGCCTTTCTTCGATCATTATCCCATGGAAAACCTCTCTTCAATAGCCCTACACTGCCCATCTTCTTAGAGAACCCTGATGCTCTCTGCTGAGATACCTCCCTCGGCTGCTGCATCACCATGCCTCTCTCAGCCCTGCATCTTCAGGAAAGCGCTACTGCAGCACTCCAGCACTCCTTGCCTATCACATAACTGTCATACACCCTGGTCTTTCCACCAAGATCGATCAGCAAATTATGCACCAAATTCTTCCACCCTAAAAAAATTCCTTTCCATTAATCCTCTCAACCTCCACCTTCAACTCGCTGCTCCTGATTAGCCAAACCATAGTAATAACAAAGATAGAGCTGAGACATACTGTAGAATCCTTGTGCAGATTTCTAATTTCATCTTATACGATTTGTTCTTCACTTCCATGCACCATCAGGCTCTGAAATCAGGCTCCTTCCACACACCATCAGGCTCTGAAATCTGGCTCTAATACCATATTATCGTCCATAATGTTTCAGGCATTACCTAGCTCTGATACCATATTGTTGTCCACAACATCTCAGACATCACCTAGCTCTGATACCAAATTATAGACCCATGATATCGCTCAAACGCCAGTCATCCTTGACATCATAAGCACTGATATCATGTTGTGAAAGCTCCTGATCTCTAGCATGGATTTGAAGGAACCTGTGACATTCTTTATGGGCAGCAAACCATCGATCCTCCACCTGGATCTATGATGGGGTGCCTCCCTCCTTGGGGTTGAGGGAGACGCCCCCCTTCTCTAGGGCTTCTTCAAGAACCCTAGGGCATTAACTCTAGAGAGAAGAGAAGAAAAGAGTTAAGGGAGAAAAGGTCTGTATTGATTTCAATCCTTTTTAAATTTCTAATACAATCTATGTATTTATACATAGCCATTAAGTTCGACCAAAAATCTTTCTAGCTAACCCAATACATGAAAGCACTCATCGAGCCCATATACACCCATGTCTCCCATGCTCTCATTCTCTGGATCTAAATCCGACCCATAAATGAATTAGCCACCTTAAGACCTCTCAAACCAGGCCTTAAGACCCCTAGGATCAACCTAGACCCTAGCCCAAAATAGACCCTCACATTACTCTGCTCGCGCACTGAGCCGACTCAGTCTCAGCACTGAGCTGGCTAAGTTCCACTGGGATGGCTCAGTCTGAAACTGACCCAACCCAGTTCTGTACCATGCCAGCAGTTCCAAAAGTGCAGCTCTCTATTTTGCTTATGCTCTGAGACTTAGTCGATCCAATTTTGGACTGAGCCGGCTAACCTATAGAAAATCTCCTTTTTATAGTCTTGATTCTCTAGCTTTGGTTCCTTGCTTCACCTTGTATCCCAGGTTTTTGAAGCACCAACCAAGCTCCTAGAATCTTTAGAGCTAACACCGTGACTCCTTCCATAGCCTTCCAAGGCTTAGGAGCACCACAAATTCTCACATCTAGCTTATGTCCAAAAATTTCTTTTGATATATGTCGGACAACCCCATACCTTAAGATACTTAAGATTAGATTTCTTACCTCTCTATATCTCATATGGAGTACTAGATACAGACTTAGAAGGTACACTATTCAAGATATACACTACGATCGCTAGGGCATGACCCTAGAAAAAAATAGGTAATTCTATGAAGCACATTATGGATCGTACCATATCTAATAAGGTACGATTCTTCCTTTTAGCTACATCATTTAATTACGGTGTAAAGGAGGGGTCTATTCAGAGAGAATGCCCTTTACTTTAAGATAGTTTAGAAATTCACTGGATAAGTATTCTCCTTCTCGATCAGATCGAAGAATTTTTATACTCTTTTCAGTTTGTTTCTCGACCATACTTTGATACTCTTTAAATTTATCAAAGGCTTCAAATTTGTATTTCATAAGATACACATATCCAAACCTAAATAAATCATCAGTGAATAATATAAAATAAAAGTATCCTCCTCTAGCTTGAGTTGCCATAGGACCACATACATCTAAATGTATAAGTCCTAATAACTTACTTGTCCTTTCTCCATGTCCACTAAACAGAGTCTTGGTCATTTTACCCATGAGATATGATTCATAAGTTTCTAATGATTCATTTCTTTTGACATATGCTGGACAACCCCATATCTTAAGATACTTAAGATTAGATTTCTTACCTCTCCATATCTCATATGGAGTACTACATATAGACTTAGAAGATAATCTATTTAAGATATACACTACGGTCTCTAGGGCATGACCCCAGAAGGAAATAGGTAATTTTGTGAAGCACATCATGGATCGTACCATATCCAATAAGGTATGATTTCTTCTTTTAGCTACACCATTTAATTACAGTGTATAAGAAGGGGTTCATTCAGAGAGAATGTCCTTTACTTTAAGATAGTCTAGAAATTCACTGGATAAGTATTCTTTTCTCCAATTAGATTGAAGAATTTTTTATACTCTTTCTAGTTTGTTTCTCGACCATACTTTGATACTCTTTAAATTTATCAAAGGCTTCGGATTTATGTTTCATAAGATATACATATCCAAACCTAGATAAATCATCAGTGAATGATATAAAATAAGAGTATCCTCCTCTGGCCTGAGTTGTCATAGGACCACATATATTTGAATGTTCAAGTCCTAATAATTGTTAGATATGTGTGCCCTAGAAGCCAGAATTGGCTGATACTTGTAATATACTTCTAGGGGCAAAATTATAATTTTAAATATAAATAATAAAATGGGTTATTTTCTATCACATGTGTGTATTTAGTGTCTGTGATACATCTCTTGAGTTAATGGTAATGATAATTCATATTTTTAAGAGTTGAAAATTTAAGACATGAATTTTTATTTATTAACTCATAAAAGGCTCCTAACCGTAGGATCGTCATGAGGATGATGATTGATCCAGAAGGTTAGTATACAATCGCTTCTTCATAGTAGATGAGTCTTGAGTCTATGATGTAGAGACACCAGAGCAAGAGTATAGGTATTCGCTAGAGAATGAGGGCACTGAGCGTGACCACCTCGAGTAGTCATAAGAAAGTCTACCTTCTCATCGATGATTAACTCAAAGCTGCAGTGGTGTGTCTGGTTCTTTAACCTGAGGTGCATCGGCAGTTCACCTTAAGAGTGTTATAGTTTGACTACACCATGACTCGATCTCTTAGCTATTCAAAACCCTGAGGTGTATGTTGGCTATAGCATGTTCATTGTAGAAATTGGATTGCACCAAGATGAAATCTATCTACCTCGGTGGATGAGGAGCAGTCCTATGATGATCATGAAAATCAAGTCCATAAGCCCATGTCCATGGTAGAGAGTGAAATAATAGAAAAAGTTTTTATTAAGGTTTTCACATCGAACTTGAATCAAATGATTAAATCATGTGATAAGAATTAGGATTTGACGAGTTCACCTTAATCCTAATCTGATCGAGGCTCAAGATAGAAGAACTTAATCACACAAGTAGCTGCATCGAGAGGTTCTTTTTCACTTCTGATGGGTTGCCACCATATACTGCTAGGTGTCACTGATGGATTTTGGGGAATTAGAATGATTTAGATGATCAATCATTCTAGTTGTCTGAATCAGAAGAGTTCTGATCCATCGAAAGGAGTTTCGATGATATCGATGATGGAGATCATGACATATCCCATTATCATATAGAACTGAATCTAACTGGATCACACAAATAAGAGTTTGGATCTGGATATCATCAATTGGACTAATTTAGTTCAATTGATTTAAAATAGATTCAATTAGGTTCAAGAAAATTGTGCTAGCACACGATTGAGCCTAACGTTCTCCTTCTATTATCATTAAAAGTTATCTCAACTGAGCCAAATATGTTTATGCTCACTCAGGTACCTTTACCTAGTCTGACTGGAGTTTTTCTAGGTTAGAAAAGGATTATCTTAATTTATAAGATAAATTTGAGACAACACCTACCATTTTTCGTTACTTGCTAATTCTTGTCTTTTGACTTTGGTCAAACGTTGACCTTTGACCCTTAGACATCTACCCATATGTCATGCACTTATTGGAGAGCAGATATGGTCTTGTCCCCTCACTAAAATTTGAAAAGGAGGGGTCACATGCCTAGGATGGCGTGCGCCCATGGATAGGAACGCCTGGAGTCCCATACAGATGAGACTCCCAGTTGCTTCTTGGATTCAAACTAGGTGACCCTTACCTATAGACTTTGACCAGTCTAAGGCACCGTCTAAGGATGAATCTATGGGGCTCTCATCTAATTGGATTAGGTAATATCATCCCACCAATCAAATTTAGATTTAATTGCATGAAGCAACGCGATTGGACGGGATGATGCAGCACTGCATGGTGCAGCAGGATTTATAAATAAACCCAGTCTGCATCCAACCAAGAAAGAGTTCCTCTTAGCCCATGCTCCAAGGCTGCCCCTCTCCCTCCTCCATGCCATCTTCTAAACCTCTCTCTCCTCTCCACTCGCAAGGAAGTTGGGCTTCAGTTTGGTGCAATCCAGGCAAGAAAAGGCTGACGAGAAAGGAAGAAGGCAGCACTACTACAGAGATGATTATTGATCTTCGAAAGGAGTTTCGAAGATCCTCCAAATCAGATCCAGATCTAATTTTTAGAAAAAAAAAAGAGAAGAAGAAGATCTTCAAATCTAGTTCGAGTGGATATCGGTAGAGGTCAGGCACTTGCGTGGCTAGATCCATAACCTCAGGCAATTAGTAGGATCATCAAAGGATAATTGGATTACCCAAAACCAAGGTAACATTAATTTAGATTTAATTTAATTTAATTTTTTTATTTATTAGATCATAAAATTAAATCTAAAAAATGTCAAATCTGATTTGGATCTAAGAAGAAAATTTTGAAATATGCCTCTCGATCCAATCAGATTTGAACGAACCTGATCCGAAAAAATCTGATTTTCTCCTTCAATAACTCACTTGTCCTTTGTCCATGTCCACTAAATGGAGTCTTGGTCATTTTACCCATGAGACATGATTCACAAGTTTCTAATGATTCATAATCAAAAGGTTCAAAGGATTTTTCTTTATATAACTTGTTAATCCTTGTCTCACTAATATGACCAAATCGATAATGCCAAAGTAAAGTATTATTAATGTATTTTCTCTTACATTTTCTATTTTCATCAACATGAAAAATATTGTCATCCAAACATAGAGTCAACAAGCCATTATTAAAAATGCCAGAATAAATTATTTTATTAGAATATTTGATCGAGTAACCATTACTCATTATATCAAGACTATAATCTTATTTTAATAACAAGGGTATAGATACAATATTTCTAATGATCTTAGGCATATAAGAATAATTTGTCAGCTCTAAGATCTTTCCAGAAGGTAACTTCAAAATATTTATCCCTACAGCTTCTGCTTGGATGGACTCTCCTCCAGCATCGTAAAGCTCGAAGTCACCTATATTCAAACTCTTAATTTTCTACAGCCCCTATGATGATTTGTAGATATAAAAATTGCAGTCGGTATCCAATACCCAAGAGTTTGAAATGAAAGAATTTAATGACAAAATTGTATGTATCTCATACATATCTTTTGATGCAACATTTGCACCATTCTTCATAGTTACAAGGTAAGCCTTGCAATTCCTCTTCCAATGACCTACTTTGCCGTAGTGAAAATAGATCGTCTGACTGAAGGCCTTCTTCTCTTTCTTCCTCTTATTTATGCCACCTTTAGGATATAGTCTCCTATTTGAACCCTTTTTACCTACCTTCTTTTTGGAGATTCTATCTATAAGAAGAAGAGGAGCCTTATCCTTCTTGATATGACTCTCTGCTATTTTTAACATATTTAATAGCTCTGACAGGATAGTATTCAGTTTGTTCATGTGATAGTTCACAACAAATTAAGAAAATAATTTTGAGAGTGATTGCAGGATCAGATCTTGACTCAACTCTCCATCCATAACAAAACTTAATTGACTTAATCGAGTGATTAGGTCAATTACCATTAGAACATAGTTTTGTATGGATATTCCTTCTATCATCCTTGCATGAAATAACTACTTAGATATCTCATATCTAGCAGTCCTACTCGGCTCTCCATAAAGCTCTTTTAGATTGAGCAATATGGACTGAGAATCCATGCCATAATGCTGTCTTTATAACTCATTACTTATGGAGGCTAGTATGATACATTTGACAGTCAATGAATCATTTTGCCACTTCTTATAAGCGGCTTTTTCTTCATCTATGGCATCTTCCCCTAATTTCTTAGGATTAGGAGATTCAAGGATATAGGAGAGATTCTCCTGATTGAGTACTATTTTAAGATTTCTCAACCAATCCATATAATTGAGACCAGTCAATTTATTTGAATCCAAAATTGAATGTAGTGAAAGTGAAGAAGCCATTTAATCTACAAGATAAAGAACATTACATAAGCAAACAACTCATGATGACATACACAATTAAATTAGGACTTTAATTTAATTATGTCTCCCACTATTTTATCGAATATCATAACCCTCTACTATGATAATCGAGAAATCCTAATTAGTTTTCTTAGTGGGATTGAGATCCTAAATTCTTATAAAAAGTCTTGTGATTGCACAACAAACCTTTTATAAGTTCAAAGGTAGGAAACTCCTTCCAATTGCATCTCATGCAATTCTCAATATAACCCTGGCCTTTTAAAACATTAATAGCCTTGTGTTAGCACAACAAATTATAATGTTTTAATTAAGTAGGACCCTTCATTTCTATACAGTCAAAATGGAATATAACTGTTCTTGTGGTTGCATAACAAAGCAATTATACCCAATATGCTGTAAGCATCTCAATGCACTAGATTAATATTATTTTTTTATAGAGGGCTTTAACAGGTCTCAATGCACATTCTAATTTAAATCATACTGAATATACATTAATTAATCATATCAACATGTATCATCATTCTAGGACAACCATTATCACATAGTGGACATTCACCATTATGCTAGGGCAACCTCATAGAATGATATACATCATAATCCAATTATGAATAATTAAACATGATCTCATCACATTATAAACATGCTAAAATTTCAAATATGATCATATCATATTGACAATTTTGCCATTAAAGCATAAACATATCAACATATGATTTAGTCTAATAAGGTTCGCTATGATACCACTGCAGGGTTTGGTGTACAAGATGGAAGCACGAATTTCAAAGCAAAATCATGAAATAAAATAACCAAACCCAAACCCTAGGACCATCTTATTAGAATTTAAATTATATAATATACATGTATAATATAAAAGAGGGTATTAGAACATACCTCTGATCGCAAAATCCTAATTTGACTCTGATCGTCGGCAACAGTCCGTCAGAATTTTTACCAGGTGCCCATGTGTTCTCCTCCAATGTTGATCCATACGGAGACTTGATCAAGACACCAGCATCTTTGATTAATTTAATTATAATTTTTATAACAAGAATTTTAATTATTTGGCTAGAACCTTCCTTTGCCATTAATGTCACCCTCTTAGCCTTTCCTTGCCTTCCTTTCTTGTTCCTTGTCTCCTTAATTTTTATTCCTAATCTCTTTATCTTATTAGAAGACTTCTTACCCTTAAATCAGGATCTTGTCTAGACAAGAGAAAAAGGAATAAAGAAAATTGGACAAGAAAACCTATTGTAAGAAAGAAGGGAGGAATTTCTAATTGCTTTGGACTCTTGGTACGCACCCTTATTTATAATGTATGTAGGGGTGCTTCCACAACTTCTCATGCCCTTTCCTTGGGCATATCTCACACCCATCCAACCTTCTCATGCCCCCTTCAGATTTTCAGGATACGTGGAATTACGTAGACTTAGTCCAAGAGGTGCCTTAAAGCAGAAGGACTCTTCGGACTAATTCTACGTAGTTCCTTCTAAAGAGTTGCAACTCTTCCAAATTGGTGCCATTAATTTCTACCATTTGATGAGGTTAGATGGTCATCCAATGGCCCTTAATTTGTGTGCCATATCAGATTTAGGGGCATGGAATATTGGGCGAGGAGATGGAGTCAAAGGTGCCTTGGACTCTTAGTCCAATGGGCGTCTAAAGATAAGGGGCGGCAAGGTGGCTTCTCTCATCCAAATACCAATCAGATAATGGAGGATTTTAACTTGCATAAGGACTCTCCTCTGCACCTCCTTAGATCTGAAAATTATGTAATAATTTTACGTAACACATAAATGGATAATGTGGTGCCAACAAAACCTACATGCGCCACATGTCCCTTGCGCATGATCCAAAACCCCACGCGGCAAGAGGGAGAGTCTCTAGAATGTGGGTTGCTGTTAGGTGATGCCTAGACCTTGGTCATCAAGCCAAGGGTCAACCCAATCAGTTAGCCAAATTCAATTTGACTCAAATTAGATTTAATTAGCCTAAATCAGAATCCAATTCGAATCCGATTCCAATCTAAGTGCTAGGATTTGCAATATGTGCTACCATGTTCAACTTGCAAACTTGATCTAATCTAATTAGACCCTTGATTAATTCTCTTTTTGTGTGACCCATTAGATTTCACATCTAGCCAGCAGTGGATTCGGGTGCGATTTGATCTAATCTAGTTAGAACTCAACCAAACCGATTTAGGTCAAAACTAGCTAACCCGATTCAACCAATTAGAACACTTTCTAATTAATGATCAAATTAAACTCTTTAGTTCAATCAAACCCACAAGACAAGATTAACATCTAGCAACATATCATGTCTACTCAGAAGATATGAAATTTTGATAGAAATATCAAAAATATTCTTTAGTGAAAAGTTTTCGTGCAACAAGATCATTCGATCAACCTACATCCCGTATATGATTCTGCGTATGGAAATATGTCAAACCAAATGTCATATTCATATTTCTCTCAATCTTATGTTGATTATTCAATTAATGAAATATTAGAAATCATTTCTAATTTTCATCATGCTTTGATTAAAGACTTCCTAAATCATCATTTGATTGAAGTAGGTAGGATGCGATCTCCTCTTACCAGGAGTGATCGATTTCATGTTGACCTACTCATAACCTTCATATATAATCCACCATATCCATAACATCCTGTACATGGCTAAGTCATGAATGAGTCCGAACCAAAATATAGATTTATACATATAAGGTTCTATGGTAGTCTTAGGTCAAAGGATTACATGCACAACTCCCACTATGAGAACCATCTATTGACATGTAGATAAGACTCCATTAGATGTTCTCGAGTTGGATCAATTCAGTGAACTCATTCTTTAATGAGCACCCATATTCTTGTATTAGTATCATACACAAGTGATTGTGAGATCAATCATCCTTTCTATCGAGCATACATAGGATGTGCTAGTCTTACCAAAAATATTGATCCCCAACTCAATATTCCATCAATCAAAAATATTTAAATTAGGATTTTAAGATTTTAGGTCTTACTGGTATGATCTCATTATAACCTTGAAACCATAGTCCGAATTTATGGGGTTCATTATAATCTTAAAAAAAAAATTAAGATGCAACATGTGATGAATTAAATATCTTTATTTATTTAAAAATATCATTACATGAGATTGGAAGATAAGAAATAGCCCATCAAAATATAAATTTTGATTGGCTTGAGAGCATATTCCTTTCAAAAATAAGGCTGGGGAGTGTTGGAGTGCTACAGTAGCACTTTCCTCGAGGCACAAGGGTTGAGAGAGGCTTGGTAGTGCAGTAGCCAAGGAAGGTATCTCGGCAGGGAGTGTCAGGGGCATCTCAAGAAGACCAAGAGCAGGTCTCAGGGAGAGCTAGGAGGTCTCAGGAAGCACAAGGAGGTCTCAAACAGTCGGGAGTATCCTGGATCAGGTATCTTCTATAGGAGCACCAGGAAGAGTCATGGTTCAGGTGGAGGATGTTCCTCTAGGCGCAACTGAAGTGATGGTTGGTGCTAGGACAGAGGAAAAGAAGGCTAGGGTGAAATTTTCTAGGGTTCTATCACTGGATTCAGAAGAGTTGGATGAGCTCTTGGATTTTGGAGGTACCCACAGGTTGCAAAGGTATCTAAGATGGCTTTGGACAGGTCTACGGAGTGCAGAAGATCCGAAGGGGCAGCGATGGTGTTTGAGGCACAATGGCAAGTCTAGTAGTGTAGCGTTGGATGGTTGGTCCCGAAAGACTCGGTTACAGAGTCAGGATCTTCTGTGGCATCAAGTGAACTTCGATTTCAACTAGAGCACCAGGCAGAGGTAGCTTCATCGGTGGAGACGTGACATGAGTTTAGAGTGGAGGAGTGCAGGAGGACCAATATCCTAGCACCAACGTTGAAGATGTATAGTTCCAGATGGAGTAGCACGTGCGGATGAACAGACGAAGTTCTGAAGAGATTATGTCAGGATATGCAGCGAGTGCTGGTACAGAAATGCTGCAGGATCTCAAGGGATTGTCTTCTCTTATGCTTCAAAAGAGTTTGTTTTAAATTATAATTTTATATTTTATTTCAAGTTTCTTGGGATGAGAAACTTGGGTTGGTCCAAGTCTTAAGTTGGACGTTGTATTGGTTTGATTGGTGAGCCAAGGATAAAACCAATCAAGGTTGATTGTTAGCCCAGAGAAAAATAATCACTTATGAGGTTTTGGTTGATGATCTAGGAAAAATCAATTGGATTGATTGTGAGCCAAAAAAATAATGTGTATGGTTTTGGTTGGCGAGCCAAAAATAACCAGCTGGATTTGATTATGAGCCAAAAAAATAATCGGACTGTAATTCTTATTGAGAATTATAGTTGAATTCCTAAGTACTTTACTTAGAGAGTGGACGTAGGTACTAAGTTTGGCACCAAATCACTATAAAATTTGTGTATTTATATTTGTGCTTATTACTCTTATTCTTTACATCTTTTATCTTTCCATTGCTTCTTACATATAAGATTATATTATTTATCATGTGCACATCACTTAGTTTAAATCATTGAAAATCTGTACATTTGTCATTCAATTTTAGAAATATCCAATTCACCCCCCCTCTTGGGTAGCCATCCTTGAGCAACAAGTGGTATCAGAGTGGGTGCTCTAATACTGATTATTAACCTAATGGTCAAAGAGTAAAAGATCATGGCAACCCAAACTAAACTTTTGCTTAATGAAGGTTATTCTATTGATCGACCCTCAATGCTTAATGAATCAAATTATAGTTATTGAAAAGCATGAATGCACATCTTCATACAAGCACATAATTATAACTTATAGAAGATTATAATTAATGGCTCACATACTTCCAAAGCATTGCTTGAGGATGATAAAAAAATGAACCAACTAAATGCTAAAGCTTTAAATATGCTTTATTGTTCATTAGATTTAAATGAGTTCAATTTAATTTTTTCTTGCATTTCAGCAAAACAAGTTTGGGAGAAATTGAAAATGACTTATGTAAGAGCAAATCAAAAAGAGGAATCAAGCTCCCAAGAAGAGAAGGAAGCTCACCCCAACCTATGCCTCATGACTCATGAGGATGAAAAGAAGAAAAAGAAGAAGAGGAAACAAAAGAAAAAGAAAGTGTTAATTAAGGGGGAGCAAAGCAAAGAAATGAGAAATGAAAAAGAGAAAGAAAGTGCTACAAATTTTTGCCTCATGACCAATGAAGATGAGGTAAATTCAGAAACTTCTTTCCAATTTACATTTGATGAATTATATGAAGCCTTTAATGAATTAATGGATGAATTTGAAAAATTGAGACTCAAAAATAAAGAACTTAAAAGGTTAAATCTTCTTTTGGATGATGAAAAAAGTAAATTATTGAATGAAAAAGAAGATATCTTAAGAAAAAAGAATGCTTTAGCTAAAGAAAAGAAAGAACTTCTCAAATCCGAAAAATCTTTAGTTGAAGAAAAGAATAAAATCTTAATTGAAAAAGAGAATTTCATGACAGAAAATAATTCATTTGATAAAGAGAAAGAAAGTCATTTAAACTCTGAAAAATCTCTTTTGGAAGAAAATACCAATTTAAGAAAAGAGATTGAAAGATTGAAGCCTATGCTTAACAATTTTATAATTGGCTCTCAAAAGCTTCAATCTATTTTAATCAATCAAAAAGTTATTTTCGATAAAGCTGAAATTGGATATAATCCTTTGAGAAATA